>PVKS010001064.1:0-155243 GCA_004027875.1 Aplodontia rufa
AATGAAGGGGAGTGCTGGGGAGTGACACTGGCTAAATTAGATTGTCATACGTGTACAAATATGTAACAACAAATCCCATCATTATGTACAACTGTAATGCGCCAATAAAAAATGTGGGGAGTAAAAGAAAGCTGATGGGTTTAAACGCTCCTCCTGCCTCAGCCTCCCTAGTGCATATGCCACCGTGTCTGGCTGTCAAACTATTTTTTGGTTTTCTCTGGTTATTGCTCTAACTGGTTCTCCTGTTTCTCTTGGAATGGTTTTGATTGCTTGTACTTTCTGGAATACATAACTAAGAACTACGAATTGTAACCCAAACATAAACTGGTATTAGGCTTGGTTTGGATGTGTATGCTAGGGCCGTGGAAATCCAGCTACTATTGAAGGCAGCCCTTGGACTGCACCCAAGAGATTATCACCTGTGACTGATTATCACCTGAGTGAAAGACGCACCGAGGGCTAAGCTTTGGGGACCCAAATAGCTTCTGCCATGGGACGCAGAAGGAGCTTGCGGACTGTGCAGTAAAGAGGTGCTTCTCTTAACCATTCTGGGCAGAGTGATGAGCTCAATACCGGAAACATTGGCTCAAGGTAAGTCTCAAACGTTGACTTTCTATGTCTATGACAAAAACAATTTATTGCGCGCAGTCATGGGGCTGGGTATAGATGGAAATCAAGTTCAAAGTTTGATGCTGAGAATTAAAATATCTGTTGAATTCACACATTTCCAGGTCTCTTATGTGAATGTTGGGGCAATGACCAAAAAAGGAAGCAATTAGGTAGCTCAGACCATCCCCAAACCTACCCTCCTTGACCCCTACTGGCCAGCAGAAGTGGCTCCTCCTCCCCGGCTGAGGATGGCAGATATTCTCTTTTTTAATTTTTTTGGTACTGAGAATTGAACCCAGGGGCTCTAAACCACTGAGCCACTTCCCCAGCCATACACATATATATTTTTGTTTTTCTTTTCTTTCTTTTTTGAGACAGGGTCTCACTAAGTTGCAGAGGGCCTCCGTATGTTGCTGAGGCTGGCTTTGAACTTGGCGATCCTCCTGCCTCAACCTCGTGAGCTGCCGGGATCATAGGCATGTGCCACCATGCCTGGCTGGTGGGTGACTTCTTATAATCATTGTCAGCAGGAGGAAGTACTGGGGCAGTGCCTGGAAAGCCTTCTGTTGGCACTTTCTGGTGAATCAAATCATATTAGAGTCAACGAAGTGAAGTAAAACCCACGAAAATAATCTCAGTGATGTTCCTGGAGGTCCAGTGTCTAGGGCATGCCACAACGTCCCCTTCTGAGCACAAGTTGCTTCACTTTATATCCTCCCAGCATATGAAAGAAGAACAATACAAATATCACTGATTCTATGGTACATGTTTTTCACGTGAAAGTTGTTTACGGAGGTGAAATATACGTAGGGTAAAACTGACGGTGTTAAAGTGAACACTCCAGTGGCATTCACTACCTTCACAAGGTTGTCATCATCTCCTCCGTGTTTAATATGTCTATGTGTATTCTACAGTCAATGGTATATCATTTTTTAATTGATAACATTAAAAAAATCATTCACCGTGAAATGTCAATGATGTGCCTTACCACGGATGGCATCTTAGATTAGTTGAAATATGGTGCTTGGTTGCCTTCGTGGAATTTTGAGGCACCGTACATCATGTTTGGGTGTCCTGTGCTTGTTTGTTGGGTCAGTTACCCGAAAGGCTATAGTTTTGAGAGGAAATCTGAGAAAAAATTCCTCAAGTGGTCTGGGCTGCTGTATAAGTGGATACGCCAGGTGGTCTCCATACCAGGTGACCATACTGGTAGAATATATAGCAAGCCCAGGGGAGCCAGGCATAGTGGCACATGCCTGTAATCCTAGTGACTCGAGAGGCTGAGGCAGGAGGATTGCAAGTTCGATGCCAGTGTCAGCTATTTAGCGAGGTCCTCAGTAACTTAGGGAGACTCTCTCTCTCTTATTTTTTTTTCAGTTTTTCATCTGGCCTTGGCCTTTGTTTCTCTAACACTTAGTTGCATATATGGTGCTGGGGTTTGAACCTGGGTCCTCACACTTGCCAAGCAAGAGCTCCAACCACTGAACCACTGTTCCAGCCCTGACTCTGTCTTAAATAAATAAATAGGACTGGGGATGTAAAGCATCCCTGGGTTTCAATTCCCAGTGTGTGTGGCAGGGGAGCAGGGAGGGGGGAAGGAGTATAACGGGCCCAGGAAGAAGACTGCAGAAGTCACTGGAATTTATGAAGAAAGCCATGCTGTCTTTGGCACATTGCTGAACTGCCTTTGAGAAGCAACTTCATCTTGTTCCTGAGCCCTTACAGAGACTGAATGCTTACCCAGAGTACTGCAAGGTGATCTTGAAAAGTGAACCACCTGTCATAACCTGAAAAGTATTTGATGTGCCACAAAGTCTCTGGAGTCTAATAGCATGTTGTCATAGGTAGAAAGGCTACAAATGAGATCATGCATGCCCTCCTTTCCTGCCCATCCCTCCACCAGCACCTATGAGCTCAGGAGGCAGAGACAGTTCAAAGAATGAAAAGAACCAGCCCCAAATATCTGTACCTTGAACGCAGATGTATGCAAGACAGGAGAAAATGGACAGAAGAAGGCGCACTGTGCAAACAGCAAGTTCACGAAGGCCAGAGCGGCCACAGCAGCAGAGAAAGTGCACCTCAGCATGAAAACACCAGAGACAAAGGCCGGCACTGTGCGATGATACAAAGGTCAATTTACCAGGAAAACATGACAATTATAAATGTACATTTGCCTAGTAAGAGAGCTTCACAACACGGGCAACAAAAATGTATAGGTTTAAAAAGAAGAAGAAGCAGCCAGGCACAGTGGTACACGCCTGTAATCCCAGAGAATCGTGAGGCTGCAGCAGGAGAATCGCAAGTTCAAAGCCAGCCTCAGCACAAACTGCTGAGTCCCTAAGCAACGTAGTGAGGTCCTATCTGAAAATATAACAAAAATGACTGGGGATGTGACTCAGTGGTTGAGTGCCCCTGGGTTTAATCCCTGGTACAAAAAAAAAAAAAAAGCAAACAATTCCACAATCATAATTGGAGATTTTAACACCCTTCTCAGCAATCAGTAGAATAATAGGTTTCAAAAAAACAACAACAACAGTCAAGACACAGATGGGCGCCTGCAAATGTGGCTCTGTGATAGAGCGCTTGCTGGCACGTGCAAGGACCCAGGCTCGAACCCAGCACCACCACGTACACAGCTGTGCGTTGCAAAAACAAGAACAGACGAAAAAGCAAATGAGATTGACTGTCTTTTCTTTCTCTCTCGCTCTCTCTCTCCTCTCTTAAAAAAAAAGACATAGATGTTATGAAGTCAACTGTCAATCATCTCGACCTAATTGATGTTTGTAGAATCCTGGACCAATTGCAGGATACATCTTTTTTCTCAAGTACACAAGGTGTGTTCACTAATAGACCATATACTAGGCCATAGAACGAGTTTCAATAAAGTGAAAGGGATTGACATCATATGGAATAAATTCTCTGCCCACAATGGAATTAAATTTGATATCCATAATCATAAGATATCTAGAAAATTCTCAAATATTTGGAAATTAAGCAACATACTTCTAAATAGTCCATGGGTCAAAGAAATCATAAAGGAACTTAGAATGAAAGCAAAAGTTAAAATATTTTTTATTCAGAAATTTATTTGTTGAACAAGCACACAAGCTTCTAACAAAATAATATAATATATAGATAGATTCTGAAAATCAGATTTACCCCCAAGAGCCCCCACCAATTACCCACCCTTATCCCTCCCCTCCCCTTCCCAAAACATCTCTAAAAATGTCTTAGGTTGTACGTCACTGCACCTTATCCGGATTTAAAACATGGTACTAGATCTCCTTTCTCAATGGCCAGGGTCTAGTTCCAGCCTCCACAGATGAGTGAAGACATTTGACTCTTGGTTTTCTGGGTTATGCTGATTTCACTCAGCATAGTTTCTTCCATAGCCATCCGTTTACCTTCAAAGGCTGCAATATCATTGTTTCTAATTGCTGTGTAAAACTCCATGGTATAAATGTACCACAGTTTTTGGATCCATTCATCCAGTGAGGGGCATCTGCGTTGTTTCCATAGTCTAGCAATAGTGAATTGAGCTGCTATGAACATAGATATTGCTGTGTCACTATAATGTGCTGATTCTAAATCCCCTGAAGAAATATCCAGGAGAGGAACAGCAGGATCATATGGTGGGTCATCTCTAGTTTTTTGAGGGTTCTCCACACTGCTTTCCGGAGGGGCTGTACCAGTCTGCAGCTCCAGAAAGGTAAAAAATTGGCAGGGTGCCGCTAAAGCAGTGATTAGAGTGGAACTTACAGCTTTAAATATTTATAAGGAGCAAAAATAAAGGTCTCGCATGTAGTCCTGAAGTTTGTCATGGAACGCGGACTTGCATGCGCAGCTGTCCGGGTCAGTGGATTGGGCCGTGCTCGGTTCATGCAGGGCAGACCCCACCAGAGCTGCATAGGCAGCGCTCCGTTCCCACCAGGGCCCCCTGCCAGCCAGAAGCTGCTTTTCAAGTGGTGGCACCTGTGCGCAGGTGAGATGGAGGACTTCCTTCAGAACCCTGGGTGCCTGTGCGGTGATTTGCCTGTTGCGGTCGGTAGCAGACAAGCACCAGCTCTTTATCACGAAATACTTTCAGTGTCATCGGCTGCGTTCATGGATCACGAGGACTCACCTCTCTTGAGAATGTACTCAGGAGCAGAACGGCTGTGACATCAGGTATATGTATATCTGACTCTATGTGGTTGTAATGATCTAATTTCCATCAGTGATATTGGGGAGCTCTGCGGCTCCGCGTCCTCACCAACATTTGTATTGTCAGTTCTTCCTTTATTTATTTTTTTACTTTAGCTACACGTGTGGGGAAAATGCAAATTACCAATATTGAAATAAAGAGGAAATAGGAAAATAAATGTTAAAGAAGTTGAAATGATACTTAAAGACCCTCTTAATCCAAAACAAAAACAAAAACAAAGTCTGAGGGGTCATTTCTAAATACTACTGTGTGTGTGTGTGTGTGTGTGTGTGTGTGTGTGTGTAAACACATAGTTCAGGAAAAGAGTGAAGACTCCCAACTCCTCTTGCAGGAGAAAAGCATAATCTTTTCTCAGGGGATTGAACCCAGGGATGCTTTACCACTGAGCTACATTTCCAGCTCTTTTTATTTTTTATTTTAAGTTAGGGACTCACTAAGTTCCTGAAGCTGGCCTCAAACTTGCAATCCTCCTCTCTCAACCTCCTAAGCCATTGGGATTACAGGTGTGCATCACCATACAGGACTAAATAGCATAATTTTGAATCTAAAATTAGATAAATATAGTTATGAGGACAGAAAATCATAAGCCCATTTCATTTATGATTAGATTATTTAAAATTCTAAATAAAATATTAGCTACCTGAAGCCAAGATGCACTGTGATCAGACAGATTTCATTCTATGAATGTAACACCAGAAAATGTGCCAACTCGCTTCATTAATGGACTAGAAGAGATACTTCACATGAATATATAAATTGATTAAAAATTTGCTAGCTAGGGGCTGGAGCGGTGGCTCAGTGGTTACAGCACTTGCCTCACATGTGCAGGGACGCGGGTTCAAACCCCAGCACCACACACACAACGAAGTGTTGGAGAAACAAAAGCCACATGAAAAACTAAATAAGATTGATTCTCTCTCTCTCTTTCTCACTGTCCCTCTCTCTTTAAAAAAAAATTGCTAGATTATCACCTATTTATAACTAGGGGATAAGCAAGTCTTGGAAAACTGAGAGCTGGGTGCAGTGGCACACATGTGTCATCCCAGCAACTCAGGAGACCAAGGCAGGAGGATCACAAGTTTGGAGGCCAGTCTTTGCAATTTAGCAAGACTCTGTCTCAAAATGAAAAAATAAAAAGGACTGGTGATGTTATTTAGTGGTAAAGTGCCTCTGGGTTCAATTTTCATTCAAAAAGAAAAAGAAAAGCAAAGACAAGGGAATCTCCTTAATTTGGGAAAGGGCATATGCCAAAAACCCAGAGCAAATGTTAAGCTTAACAGAAAAACTTTAAGTACACTCCCTTTAAGAAGGAATGAGGGGCTGGAGCAGTGGCTCAGTGGATGCAGAGCTTGCCTGGTTCGAACCCCAGCACCACATACACAACGAAGTGTCAGAGCAACGAAAGCCACATGAAAAACTCAATAAAACTGATTCTCCCTTTCTCTCCCTCTTGCTGTCTCTCTCTTTAAAAACAAGGTGGGGGATCAGGAATAAGACAAGACCCTCACTACACAGCTGTTTAACTTACATCTGGTGGTCCTGGCCAATACTAAAAAAGGAAATAAGAGGTGTAGATCACATTGTCATTATGTGTGGATGATATGATGCAATCCATCCCACTTCAGTTCTGCTCCCCAACATCTTTCTCAGGAAAGTCACAGTCTTCTGCATTTTGGTCCAGTCCACCCTCCACAGCCTAGCTGTGTCTCTCTGTCTTTCCTTTATCCTTCCCTCCATTCCTTTTATTATAAAAGTACATATTCATTATAGGAAGTATAGAAAATATGCAAAAGGGAGAAGATAAAAATGGGCTGAATAAAAATTATGAATGGTATCATTGTGGCTTATCCTCTTCCAGATTTTTCCTATACATATACATACATATAAAAAGGGAGGGAACATAGACCCTGTGCAGGCAGCACTGGTGTTGACCTTCTTTACTGATACATACCCAAGGCCTCCTGTAGTGCCTGGTATATAATAGCATACATGTAAGTGGCATATAGTAAGTATCAGGCAAATATATGTTGAATGAATTTCTGAACAAAATGATACATTCTTACCAACACCATATGCTAACGCCTATTTCACTGGTACCTTTGTCAGGCACTTGCCTATCAAGTAGGTATCACAAGTTCTACCTACTTGATAGGCAACAAAATAGCATCCCATTAGGGCTTTACCATTTTAATTTCTTTGATTATTTGTGAGGATCAACACTTACCTGTATATTCATTAGCTGTGGTACTATTTCTGTGACTTCCTCTAATGTTCTTGGCCCATTTAAAAAAACTGGAACAATTGTGGAAAGGTTCGCTATTATTAATCTGATCAAGTTCACATCTGATCAAATCAAATCTTCATTATACCATGTACAACTGCCTCTCCCCCATAGATTCTTTCTTAGGAGGTTCCCCAAATAGGGCACATTTTTCATTTATGAAATGAAGAAACAAGCTCAGAGAAATTGTTCAGGTTCAAAAGATGAGACCCAGTGCCGTCTTTAAGGAGTTCATAGTCTTGGTGAAGAGAAGGGTGGACGGCATATGATAATCCTTAGAGTAAAACCCAACATACCACGGCCCACAATGCCTACTTCTGATCTCAGCTCTTCCTGTTCTCCCCTTTCTCGATTGATGCTCACCATGCTAGCTGTTAGTCAGGCTTCCATTGCTGTGACAGAATACCTGAGATAAACAACTTAAAGGAGAAAAAGTTTATTTTGGTTCAGAGTTTCAGAGATTTCAGTCTCTGGTCGATTGGCCCCACTGCTTTTTTTTCCCCCGTTGTGTACATGTTCCTGGGGTTTGAACCAGCTGGACACAATGAGAAAGAGAAAAAGAGAGAATCAATTTTATATTTAGTTTTTCATGTGGCTTACATTGCTCTGACGCTTCATTGTGTATGTGGTATTGGGGTTCGAACCTGAGTCCTCACACATGCCAGGCAAGCATGATACCACTGAGCCACCACTCCAGCCCCCTGCCCCATTGCTTTTGAGCCTGTGGTAAAACATCATGGCATGGAATGGGTGATAGAGGAGGCCTATGCACCTCATGGCAGCCAGAAAGCAGAGAGATAGAGAGATGATAGAGATAGGAAGGAAGGAAGGGGCCAGGGTCCCAATATCCCCTCAAGGGCATGCTCCCAATGACCTAATTTTCTTCCAGTAGGTCCCATCTCCTAGAGGTTTCAACAACGTCCAATAGCACCATAGGCTGGGGACGAAGCCTTTAGCACACAGGCCTTTGGAGGGACATTTAAAATCCAAACCATGACGCCTTCTTTCTCTATTTCCCTTTAAAAAAAAAAGAAAGAAAAGAGTATCTTTCATTTTAGGGAATTTGCACTCTCCCCCCATTTCCAGATATCCTGTGGTTATAGCTATTGTTTCAATACCAGTTCAGATTTCAACTCTCCAGAGAAATATTCCCTGACCACACTCTTCCACCCTATTACTCTTTTATTTCTCTCAGCAATTCTCACCATCAAAAGGTTCATGACAGGGCAGAGCGGTGGCTCAGTGGTTACAACATTTGCCTGGCATGCACGAGGATGTGAGTTCAAACCCTAGCACCATGTACACAACGAAGTGTTGGAACAATTGAAGTCACATGAACAACTAAATAAAATTTAGTCTTTTCTCTATCTCTCACTGTCATTCTCTCTTTAAAAATAAGTTTCATGATGAGGCTGGTGTGGTGGATCAGTGGTCGGAGCACTTGCCTGGCATGTACAAGGATCCAATTCCAACTCCAGCACCACATACACAACTAAGTTTTGGAGAAACAAAGGCCAGATGGAAAAAATTGATTTTCTCTTTCTCAGAAACTCTCTTTCTCTAAAAAAGAAAAAAAAGTTCATGATGGATTTTACTGTTAATATGTACAGTGTTTCTCTTCACCTAGTAAATAAAAGCTCCATCAGGAAATATTTGTATCTTTTTCATCTACTGAGTCCCTAAGTTTGGAACTGTGCCTGGCACATATATACATTTACATAGTAGAATCACTGTCTTACCAATTAATTACACAAATAATTACAATTAGTTAACTGTAAGTAGGGTCAAGTGCTTAAGGCAGAGACACGAGTCTCTCTCCCATTGTGTTACTTCTGACTCTAAGGAGCATTTCTTTGCCTTGTGGGCATTTTTTTAAGAGAGAAGGACAGTGAGAGAGAGAGAGAGAGAGAGAGAGAGAGAGAGACAGAGAAAATCAAATTTTTAAATTGAGTTTTTCACATGGAATTCATTGCTCTGACACTTAGTTGTGTACATAGGTGCTAGGGTTTGAACTTGTGCACTTGTGCATGCCGGACAAGCGTGGTAACCGCCAAGCTACCGCTCCAGTCCCCTTGTGGGCATTTTTTGCAGTAAGACCTAGATTCCTGGGGCTGGAGCAGTAGCTCTACAGTTATGGTGCTTGTCTCACATGCGTGAGTACGCGAGTTCAAACCCCAGCACCACATACACAACTAAGTGTCAGAGGAATGAAAGTAACATGAAAAGCTAAATAAAAATTGCTTCTCTCTTTCTCTCCCTCTCACCATCCCCTCTTTCTTTAAAAAAAAAAATGACCTAGATTCCCATTGGGCACCATGGTGCACATGCCTGTAATCCCAGTGACACAGAAGGCTAAGGCAGGAGGATTACATGTTCAAGGCCAGCCTCAGCAATTAAGCAAGGCCCTAAGCAACTTAGTGAGACCCTGTCTCAAAATAAAACATAAAAAGTGCTGGGGATGTGGCTCTGTACCCCCTGGGTTTGATCCCCATGGTGTGGGGGAGGTGGGGAACAAATCTCGGTTCCCCAGAACTGGAGCTCTGCAGTCTACTCAGGAATTAGGCCTCAGAACCAGTGCAAGCTTTGGACTTCCAGAACTAGTTCTCTGAAGTTTTGGGTCTAGCTAGACTTGTGGCTGCTGCTGTTGCATCCCCTCTGTGCAGAACACAACAGGCTGCAACATTTATATCTAACTTGTGCAGGTTGTCTGCTCCTCCAGTCCTTGTGGGGATCTTTGGCAGGTCTTAGCTTATGGTCTGTCCTTAATCATCCTTAATGCTTTAAGCAGCCCCACACTACGTCCCACACTAACTTCCCACTGTCCTCTATGTTGGCAGGTTGGTTTGAAGAGGCTGAAGCTGGGAGCAGCCTCTCCCGTCACTTCTGCTCTTCCTCAGGCCCTCCTGTCTTGTCTCTTTCTCCTGGGAGATAGCAGTTTGTTCCTTTGAGGGATAATTTCTAGCTGCTCCCTGGTTAGAGCTGTGTTTTGGCCTCTTGGTAACTCAAACTAGTGCAGCTAGCTCCTGGACTAGTGAAGTTCCAGGAAGTGGGCCCCAGGAGAGCCCCAGGGGCCCCAAACCCACTGCCACCTCCATCCGAGGAGGTGCAAGTGAGAGTCCAGCCTCCATCTTGGCAGCCACCCAGGGTTGCTTGGCTTTTCTAGTTTCTCTTCAGTGCCAAACTCAACACAGTGCCTGGCACATATTAGCACTTAAAGAGCAAGGGCAATTACTACCACTAATCCATTTAATTAAAAACAATAAATATCCCAGGCACTGAGCTAATGTTTTACATGGATTATAGGTTATTTCATTTAAGCGGGTACTATTACAATTATCATTTTACAATGAAGAGACAGGTTAAGAGAGACTGGTTTCCCAGTGTCACAAGGCTCTGGCTTTCTTTTCACTGGACGAGACGCAAAGGAGCACACAGAAGACAAACGCATGAAAGTAGGCAGCGCACTATCCTGCTTGGGTTCATGCGAGAACAGGACTGATACATTCAGCCCGGCCAGTAGCTTTCACACTGGGTTGCCAGCCGGTTCCGTTTCCTCCAAGCACAGACCGGAAGTGTTTCTGCCGGCCGCGTTTCTAAAATGCACAACCGGAAGTTTCTGCCGAAGGCTTTGAGGGAGTAGTGGAGCAGCGTTGTGGCTCGCAGCCAGGAGACCCAGGTGCGGAGGCGCGGGGTGGGGAACAAGGAGGTTGATGAGGCTCTTGCGGACACCCAAGCGACTGGACACAGGCAGAACCCCGACCTGATCTGGACCACACTCCTCGCAGCCTGTCTCTTCACCCGGTCTCCACCTGGGTCTGGAGTAGCCCCGCCCCCTGGCCTGGACCTGGTCCCTGCTCAGGCACAGACCCTTGACCTAGGGGTGCTCCCCCATCTCTCAGGCGTGATGGCTACGGGCGCGGATGTACGGGACATTCTAGAACTCGGGGGTCCAGAGGGTGATGCAGCCTCCGGGACCATCAGCAAAAAGGACATTATTAACCCGGACAAGGTAACAGCTGCACCAGAGAGCATGGGGTAGGGGGAAGTGAAGGGGTGACAGCAGAAGAGAGAAGGGGGAACTGATGGGTGGTACAGTTCTACTGAGATGCACTATGAAAAGATGTGAATTAATGGTGCAGATGATATGTGTCATCCTCGATGATAGAAGAGGTGGGATGCTGTGGGAGAGGTGGGGACCAAGAGAGTGGGACACCTCCAAAAGATAAGAGGACCAGGAGAGTGAAAATTATTGGCTTGGGGGAGGCCAAGACACTGTGACAGTCTGAGAGATGGGGAAAGGCTCTTTTACTAGATGAGGGAGGGATGGGGAATGACTTGCTCAGACCCGGTATGCTCCAATGAGCGGATTTTTGTGCCTTTAACGTGTGTCATTATAATGTGTTAGTGTGTATGTTATTATACTTGTAGGTGATGGTTTGTTCAGGGATTGTACTGGGCTACAGTTTTTGGGAAAGGGAGTCTAGGCTGTGGTTCCTTCCCTGTGGTTTCCTTCCTCAGAAAAAGTCCAAGAAGTCCTCTGAGACACTGACCTTCAAGAGGCCTGAGGGCATGCATCGGGAAGTCTATGCCCTGCTGTACTCTGATAAGAAGCAAGTATTGGAATCCCAAGACCCCGTTCTCTGTTCCCTGCCCTACCACCATGTCCCGATCCTGGTTTTTTCTTCCAATTCTTTCCTTACTTCCCATTCCCAGCCAGGGCTCCTGCTTGCTGAGCAGAATGTAAAACTAGCTCAGATGTCTTATTGCAGGACATGACTTCCTTGTTCAAGGGTAGATTTAGCTCCTTGAGCCCAGAGGCACTTTACACACCTTCTGACTCTAATCTTCCACTTCCCTAAACCCTACTGCCAGGGATGCACCCCCATTGCTACCCAGTGACACTGGTCAGGGCTACCGCACAGTGAAGGCCAAGTTGGGCTCCAAGAAGGTGCGACCCTGGAAGTGGATGCCGTTCACCAACCCAGCCCGCAAGGATGGAGCTATGTTCTTCCACTGGCGACGGGCAGCAGAGGAAGGCAAGGACTATCCCTTCGCCAGGTTTAATAAGGTGAGCTACCACCTTTTGGACACAGGCCAATGCTGCCCACCTACCGAGCCTCATGTGTGAGGTCTCTCATCTCCTAGGGTTGGCTCCGGATGTGTGCTCAGATCCAACCATGATTACCCATTCATTCCTCATGTCAAATGAGTGCAGAGTGGGATTCTATAGGTCTTTTCTGCCCATGAAATCCTGTCCTTCCTTGAGTCATTTTTGGTTGCTTCTTTTAGCCTTTCAAATACTGTTTCTCAGAGCTATATCCTGTGTGCTTTGCTTTTCACACGCTGTGCTTTCTCCTTAGTGTGTCTCATTTACTCTCTGGCTTCAGTGATTCCAAACCTAATATTTCCAATCTAAAGCAATGGTTCCCACGTATTTATAGGTAACATTTACTGACAGATCGTTCTGAATTCCCCATAGGTACCTCATACCAAATAGGCACTCCTGAACAAAGCTCATAATATTCCATTTCCTGCACCCAAAACCTGTTCCCAATCTGAGTGAATGGCAAATGGCACTAGTATCCACTCTTGGCCACACTTGGGAATCATCCTTGACTTAACCTTCTCCCTTAGCTCTCAAAAGCAGGACAGAGAGAGAGAGCAGAAGAAAGTTAACAAACACGTAAGGAAATAAAATAAGTTGGATTCTTTCAGATAAAAGCCATCAGTAAAGTGAAACCAGGGTAAAAATGACTGGCTTTTGTTTTTATTTTTTGTAGTGCTAGGGATTGAACCCAGGGCCTTGTGTATGCCAGGCAAGTGCTCTACATCCCCAGCAAACCAGGATATAAATGAATATGAAATGAGATGAAGAACGAACACCTAGGTGTAGGGGAGGCCAACTTTTAGATAGGGTGGTCAGGGAGTGCCTCTCTGAGGAGGTGGCATTAGAGCTAGACTGCAGTGATACATCATTGAGAGAGTCCTGCTCATTGTTTTCACAGTAAATCGCATTTCCACCTATATTCTTTTTTTTTTTTTTTAAAGAGAGGGAGAGAGAGAGAGAGAGAAAGAAAGAATCAATTTTATTTTAGTTTATCCTATGGCCTTCATTGCTCCGACACTTCATTGTGTACATAGTGCTGGGGTTCTAACCCGTGTCCTTGTGTGTGCCAGGAAAGTGCTATAACTGCTGGGTACTGCTCCAGCCCCTCTGCCTATATTCTTCATCTTCTGCCAGTACCCTAATCCAAGCTGAATTATCTCTGGTCTGGATAATTAAGGCTCAGCCAGAGCAGGGCCTTACCCAGACTATTCCAGCCAGCAGGATGCAGAGCTAGACTGGACTGGGTGGGATTCTTAGCCTATTATTTAAGCCATTGTATAATGAGGTCTCACAGGTGCTCCAGCTTGGAACAGCCTAGACATAGAGCACAAAAGTACTAGGGCTCAAAACCAGTATGCAATTCCTGACTTCTTTCTTCTCAGCCCAGTATATCCAGCTGTACCTGGACTCCTTCCTCTGGATGCCTCACTGGCTTCTCAGACTAAGCATGGCCACAAGTGAATCCATCACTCTCCACATCCCAAACCAGGGTTTCCTCCATTTCACCATCATTCTTTAGTCCAGTAGGAGGAGAGACAGGAGATTCAAGATTGGGAAGGGACAACCAAGAGGTGAGGCATCTGAGAGGCATTGGGAGTGGGGCAGGTTGGTTGAGAGGCTGAGGTGAAGACAAAATAACATTCATTTTGTATTTAGTAAATGCTGCTCCATGCCAAGTCAAGGCCTAACCATTGAGGGCACAGAAATGAATAAGACAGGGACTGGAGTGGTGGTTACAGCGCTTGCCTGGCATGCGCAAGTATACGAGTTTGAACCCCAGCACCACATACACAACGAAGTGTCTGAGCAACGAAAGCCACATGAAAAACTAAATAAAATTGATTCTTTCTCTCTCGCTATCCCTCTCTTTAAGGAGGAAAAAAAAAAAAAAAGAATCAGACACAGTGTCTGCCCTCAAAAAATCATATTGTTAGGCAGGTGGGGGTGGGGGTAGAGGCAATCAGAGTCTATGGGATACATGCTCTATTGGGAGGGCCTGAAGATCATGAGAGCTTCCTGGAGTTGTTAGAGTCTGAGTTGTCCTGAAGAATGTCAGCGGGTGATATTAGGAAAGGCATGCAGTGATTTTTTTTTTCAGGCAGAGGAAACAGTATGAACAAAAACATAAATGATAATTTGAAAGTGTTTGGGATGCAGTGGGCATTTCCATGCTGATGAATCCTAGTGGGAGATGACACCCAAGCAGTGAGCAGTGGCCAGGTCAGGCAGGACCTTCGCATCCAGGCTCAAGAATTTGGCTTTACTTTGGTATTATTGGGTAAACACTGACAGATTTTAAGCAGAACAGAATCAAGATCAGATTTGAATTTTGGGTGACTACAGGGCAGAGAATGAAGTCAGAGTTCAATGAATTAATGATCTCACTTTCTAATACTGCTTCTTACCATGGATCCCAACTCATTCAGTGGCTCCCTAGCCACTCCCTTGCTTAGGCCAGAAGCTCACCTTGACCTGCACATTCAAGCCCTGTGGTTTCTACCAACTGAAGCCTCTTAGTCTGTGCCCTTCTTACTGCCTTCGCCTGGGGCTGCTTTGTCCTCACTGCTGCTGGGGTGGTCTTTGATCCAAGAAATCTGACCTTTTATTCTCCTTAAAATTAACCCTACTGGCTCCTGTCACCTTCAGGACAATTCCAGACTCTAGCAGGGCTCACAGCCAACTTCTGATGATTTGCCAAGCTGTTTTTGTGCCTTTCTGTCTCACTCTTTGTTTCCCAACATGTTCCTAACTGCCAGGCCCATGCACATTAGGCTCTTTTTCTCTTCACTGCCCACTCTGCTTGGGATTCTCTTACCCATTTTCCCTAACTAGTTCACTCCTACATAACTTTTACTTTTTTTTTTTTTTTTTCAGTACTTGGGATTGAACCCAGGGGCACTCAACTACTGAGCTACATCCCCAGAAGTTTTTATTTTGAGACAGAGTCTCACTAAGTTGCCAAGGCTCATCTTGAACTTGTGATCCTCCCGCCTCAGCCTCCAAAGTTGCTGGGGTCATAGGCATGCGCCACCAAGCCCAGCCCTAATTAACATCTTTTTTTTGAAGTATTGGGGATTGAACTGAACCACAGAGCCACGTTCCTAGTCCCTACCCAGGTTGGCCTTGAGCTTGTGATCCTCCTGCCTCAGTGGCCTGAGTCATTGGGATTATAGATGTGTACCACCGTGCCCGGCACACTTCTACTTAAGATTGAAGCAGACCTTGTTTATCTCTTCTGACCAACTCGTGTCCTTAGGCTGGACCTGGTGTCACTTTTTAACACCTTGGCATGTTTGTCATCAGACTTTGTACAGTGTACTAAAATGATTTTTTTTTCAGCTGGACTGTGAGAGTGAGGTCTGAGAGGTGAAGACCACTCTCTTAGTTTTAGCACTGTGTTCCTGGGATAGGTATAACAGGCACATGATAAATATCTATTGAATGTATGGACAGAATGCCTCACTTGACTGTGAGCACCTTGAGAACAGGATTGGCTATGCTGTTACTGAGGTTTTTTTGTTTGTTTTTTAAGAGAGAGGGATAGTGACAGAGGAGAGAGAATGAATTTTTGTTTAGTTTTTCATGTGGCCTCTGTTGCTTCAGGACTTTGTTGTGTACATGGTACTGGGGTTTGAACTCATATACTTGCGTATGCCAGGCAAGTGCCGTAATCGCTGAGCCACGGCTCCAGTTCCCCCTCCCTTTTTTTTTAAGAGAGAGGGACAGTGAGAGAAAGAATCAATTTTGCTTTAGTTTTTCATGTTACTTTCTTTGCTCTGATGCTGAATTATGTACGTGGTGTTGGGGTTCAAACCCGCGTACTTGTGCATGCCAGTTAAGCACCATAACTGCTGAGCTGCTCCAGCCTGTTAGTGAATTTTTAGGCTTTTTAAAATTAAATGGAATTAAATGCATAGGAGGCTATGTAACCAAGCCTAGGAAGCCAGAGAAACTCTCCAGAGAAGAATGCCTGAAAGAAACTAGAAGGATGAGGATGTTACAGGCAGAATAAATGTGGAAGTGAAAGGGCATTCAGCCAAGAACCGAGGCAAGAGGGAGACTCTGGTACATTCCAGAAACTTTTGGTCATTTGGCTGGAATTCAGGGTCCATGAAGGACAGTAGCTGCAGGAGGAGGACAGGTCATTCATGTGTTCTCTGACTGATTCAATGGTTATTCATCGGTACCTATGGTAGGAAATTAACTAAATAACCCTTACTCTCTTTTGACTTATCTATAAGGCACTTAATTTTCTTTTCCCCCAGAAGGTACTTGGAGGTAGGAGGCTTTGAGGGAATTAAGGGTGATGAAGAAAGATGCATTGTTCTAAAACTGTGAGTCTTAAATTACCTGTGATGAAGGATGTTTTTCTTTTATATTTCCAACCTATCAGGCTGATAAAGGTAATACATTATAAAAAAAGTTAATATAAGTCTGTGTTTCTTCCTATTAAATTCACCAGTGCAGTTATTATATGAAAGGTTTTCAGTGCCTCCTCTTAGTTGCCATCCTCGCCATAGACCAGAGATGACTATGCTGCCTTTTTTTTTTTAAAAGAGAGAGAGACAGTGAGAGAGGAAGAGAAAATCAATTTTTATTTAGTTTCTCACATTGCTTTTGTTGCTCTGACACTTTGTTGCATACATGGTGCTGGGGTTTGAACCCGCATCCTCACACATTCCGGGCAAGCGCTGCAACCAGTGAGCCACTGAGCCACTGATCTAGCCCCTACACTGCCTTTTCAGTAGGACTGTTCTCGGAAATCAGATCTTGGCCATAGGTTGGGAGTTGACTGGAGGAGGTCTGAATGGAGACAAGAGACCAGTGGGAACCTATTTTTCTGAGCCAGGCAAGTGATGGTTCTGGCCTGGCTCAGAAAGTGGCAGTGGAGATAGGGATTTGGAGGTAAAGCCACAGATTTGTTAAGAGGTAGAAATTTAAAGATGCCTCCTGGATTTCTGGCTTGGACAACTAAGCTGGGTGATGAGGCGACTAACTGAGGTTTGGACTAGAGATATCAGTTTGAGGGAAGGTGATGAGTTTAGTACTGAGCATGTTAAGTTGAATCCAGAGGAACAGCTTGGGACCTCCCAATAGGAAGTGTCCCAAGAGGTAGCTGCAAAGAGCCAGCTGTGGTATTAAGCAGAGAAGAGAAACTTCCCCAGTCCTGGCTAACACTGACTCCATCCTTGGGGTCTCTGACTGAAAAAAAGCTTGTGGTGGTGCTGTTGGTCTCTGGGGGAGATGTGAGGGGTGGGGTGTCAGCTATGGGGGGAAGGGGAGTTGGCAGGGTTGCTATATTGGGATTAGGATTCAGGCCCCCTCTGCAGAGATGCTTGACTTTGGAGAGATCTGGGGGAGCAGCAGATCCCTCTCTCACCACTTGGTGGCAGTAGTACTTTAAATAGAGTTGCACAGCCCTTTCTCAGTCTGTTGGGTGTATTTAGCCATCTGCTTGGTTCTAGTTGACCTTTGGACTCCACAGAAGTGCTTACAAGTGGTCCCTTCACCTTTACCATGGGGAACAGCAGCATGTGTACTGTTATCAGGCTCTGGAGCTAAAGATGGTGAAGTTGCTCTTAAGAGTGCAGCAGGCAGGCCACAACCCAGAGGCTGCTAGAGTTCTAGCCTAGACAGGTGCTTTCCTCACTCCAGGCTGCCCTCTGCAGGGGCACAGGCAGAGGATTTGCTTTTGTCCTCCTCAGGGATTGGCAGTTAAACAGGAGAGGCTGTGGTGATGGGGCTGGAGGCTGCTGGACATGACCTGATGTGGGCATTCCCCGCACTGTCCCTCTGTGCCAGTAGACCGTGCAGGTGCCTGTGTATTCAGAGCAGGAGTACCAGCTCTATCTCCATGACGATGCTTGGACAAAGGCAGAAACTGACCATCTCTTTGACCTCAGCCGCCGTTTTGATCTGCGCTTTGTGGTCATACATGACCGGTATGACCACCAGCAGTTCAAGGTGAGCTGGTGTGCGTCTGCTTGTGTGCTCAGCTCCTGGGCCTGTTAGGCCCTACCTTCTTGCCCATTTATCCCCCTGTGTATCTTGGTCCTCAGAAGCGTTCTGTGGAGGATCTGAAGGAGCGGTACTACCACATCTGTGCTAAGCTTGCCAACGTACGGGCTGTGCCAGGCACGGACCTCAAGATACCAGTATTTGATGCTGGGCATGAGCGACGGCGGAAGGAACAGCTGGAGCGTCTCTACAACCGGACCCCAGAGCAGGTCAGCCCTGAGCCCCACTGCCTGTCCTCTAAGCCCAAGCAAGCTCCTTGCCTCCATCCTCTACCCGTGCCTTTTTCACCTGGCTGCCCACCCAGCCCCTTCCTGTGTCTTCCTGGCTACCCACCTGCACTCCTTCACCCCCTCCAGCCCTTCCCTCAGATCCCCCCAGATAGCGACACCTTCCCCGTCCACTTGCTCTCCAGGTTGTCCTCACCTCTCAGCATGTCTCCCTTTTTCAGGTGGCAGAGGAGGAGTACCTGCTACAGGAGCTGCGCAAAATTGAGGCGCGAAAGAAGGAGCGGGAGAAGCGCAGCCAGGACCTGCAGAAACTGATCACGGCGGCAGACACCACTGCAGAGCAGCGGCGCACTGAGCGCAAGGCCCCCAAGAAGAAGCTACCCCAGAAAAAGGAGGCCGAGAAGCCGGTGTGGAGCCTGACCCAGCCCAGCTTGGGGTGGAGGGATCCTTGCCCATGACCCCACCCTGAGTGGGGAGCTCTTGAGAGCATCTAGGGCTGCAGGGAGCTGGGACTGACCCTGGGGCCATTTCCTGTGTCACCTTGGTCTCCATAATTCCTCCTTCCACAGGCTGTTCCTGAGACTGCAGGCATCAAGTTTCCAGACTTCAAGTCTGCAGGGGTCACGCTTCGAAGCCAGAGGGTATGTGAATCATCTCCTCTAGTTTGTTTGGGCCCTGGGTTCCTGCTGGCTTGAGTGCTTTAGCCAGTAGAAGGGGTGACTGTAGACAGATGTGGCCTTATCAGGATCTAAGGACGTGGCCAGGCTGAGGTTAGTTTTCACTATATTCTACTTGGCTGTTTCCTTCTCTGAGCCATAGCTCCCTCCAAGCCTGCTGTCGTTAACCCCTTTCAACCCCTAAGCCTCTGTGTGGGAGAAGGCTTAGCTGTCGGGGTCATTGCAGATGAAGCTGCCCAGTTCCGTGGGTCAGAAGAAGATCAAGGCCCTGGAACAGATGTTGCTGGAGCTTGGTGTGGGTGAGTGGAGCTGGGTCCCACAGAATCTACCCACCTGGGGCTGTGGATAAAGGCTGGGCAAGGGGTGGGCAGTCTGTGTTGCAGACCTTCACTCACAGCCTGGCTCTGCCTTGCCTGCAGAGCTGAGCCCGACCCCCACAGAGGAGCTGGTGCACATGTTCAATGAGCTGCGCAGTGACCTGGTGTTGCTCTACGAGCTCAAGCAGGCCTGTGCCAACTGCGAGTATGAGCTGCAGATGTTGCGGCACAGGCATGAAGCACTGGCCCGGGCAGGTGTGCTGGGGGGGCCCACCACACCAGCAGCGGGCCCAGCCCCAGCCTCTGCTGAGTCAGCAGCGTCTGAACCTGGACTTGGTCCCGACCCCACCAAGGACACCATCATTGACGTGGTGGGCGCACCCCTCACACCCAATTCGGTAAGAGCCTGGACAGGCTGGGAGAGTGTGCCCTGGCCCCACTCCCTCTAGTGCCTGGAGTGCCTCTGTGAGAGTCTATGGCTGAGGGCAGGAGCGGGTTGACCAGTGGGCATTGTCTTCCCTGAGAATCTGAAACACACACCAAGGCTGATTCAGGCCTTGGGGACCACTGACCTCAGCACCTCCTGTGTCTCCTCAGAGGAAGCGACGGGAATCGGCCTCCAGCTCATCTTCTGTGAAGAAAGCCAAGAAGCCATGAGAGGCCACCCAGAGCATGGGTAGTACTATGGTGTAAATAGAGCTGCTAACTTGGACTGGGCTGCGTCTGCCTCCTTTCCTCCACTTCCAATGCACCTGTCTGGGAGGGTTGGGCAGGCAGGGGCTCAGCAGAGCCACTTACCAAAAGCAGTAGTGCTTGCCTGTGGTCAGGTCCTTAGCGGCCTCTAACCCCTGACTACTGCTGATGTTGCCCAAATCCCTGCACCTTGGTCTTGCGGTCAAGACGGCGTCACATACGGCAGTGGCTTCAGATAACAGCAGCTTTGAACAGAGCCTTGTGCTCAGTCTTCACACCCCCATACATACATCTTCAGGGAGGGTGTCACAGGTACTTCAGTGACAGCCTGCTACACACACTGATGGCCTTGTACAGAGGCAGCTTGGAGTGTGCTCCAGCTGGTTCACATCCTGACAGCCCTAGTGCAGCAACAGCCTTACAAAGATGGCTGCACACATACCCAGCACCTCGTTTCCCCAACTTTATTCAGTGGCACGTTCACAGCGGAGATGGGGGTAGACACAGGGTGGGGCCTGATCTGTCCTGGAGCCCTGAGGGCACCACACACCATGCACTATGGATGGGAGGGGGCACAGGGGGGCTTGTTGGCCCCAGCAGTAAGCCTGTGTGCCAGGGAGGAGGCGCCGAGTGCCTGGGTCCCCCTAGACCAAGCCCACAATGGGAGGGGCTAATACTGGGCTGAAATTGAGGGGTCGGGGTGGGGGGGCACAAAGTGTCTGCTCCAGAGAGGCCAAGTGGCCAAGCACTTGCCCAGGGCACAAGCCCACAGGGCAGCTGGGGGACACTCTGGGCGCAGGATCGTGCCACTCTCCCTTTTCCCCTCTGGTGAGGGAGAGGATGATACTGGGCTGGGCCAAGCAGCTACTCTGTCCTGCCCCATCCTGTCCTCAGCCAATCAGAATGGCTTTGATGTCTGCTTGAAGATGAAGCCTCGATATGCAAGTGTCTTCATAATGTTGGCGATGTTCTTGCAGTCATCTGTAGGGAGGAAGAGAAAGCATTTAAATGGGTCTTAGATCCTCCCGCTGGGTGCCCACAGGTGCTCTCTTAAGGGCAGGGATGGGAAGTGGGGTTAGGTTCAAGATTTGGCCCTGGTGGCAGCATCTTCAGCTTCAGGTTGGACTAGGTGAAGCTGGGCCAGCAGGAAGGCTAGTCTTAGTGCTTCTCAGCCCCATAATTCATGCTGGAAATTGGCCGGCATGTCCTGTCCCAGCCCCAGTGGTGATGTATGGGCACCGTCGCAGTAAGAAAAAGGCAGAGTAAATGTGTAATTTCTCCCTTGACGGCCCCCGGCCGCTGGGCGATCCTTCTTGTTGCCGCCGCGTGGGGACGGCCCGACCGCCACACTCCGTCTTCCCGCCACCCGCCTTGATGTCTCCATTTCATTACTGTGTGGCCATTCATCACGCCCATGGCCAGGGTGACTTTGCCGGCACTTGCATGTGTGCAGGATATGGGGCCCAGGCCATAATCACTGGTGATAAGGCACATAGCGCCACATTCCTGGACCAGGACCCTCTGAATTACACCTATTTTGGGTACCTGTTCCTGTGTGGTCCCAGACATGCCAGGGAGGGGTCCCAGACTTGTGGTCCCTTTCACAGTCCTGGCCATCAGCTCTCTACTAGAGACAGCATGTCAGCCTGTGCCCTGCCTCTGTTCCAGTAGGATCAAAGCTAAGTGCTGGTCACTTTCTTAGGCCCTGCCTCTGTCCACACAAATGTCTATTTGTGTCACATCCTATCACAGTTTCCCTACTACGGGTCCCTGTGAAAAACTTCGTGAACTCTGGGCATCCTGGAGGGTACATGCAGTATGCTGAACTTTGGGATCACGGACACAGGCCAGACTTATTCCGCTACCACCAGCAGGAGGGGCAGCTGCCCAGAGCTTGTCCCACTAGAGTAAGCCTAGCACAGAAGTGGTCGGAGTGACTTGGTTTTTCTGTTCAGCTGCTCAGAGCAGTCACAAGCTGCAATCTCACCTGTCTCTTCTCCCATTCCTCTCCCACCTCCCTTTCATGCTCCTGGGCCATAAACAGGGCCTTGGCTGCCACCAGCCCTCAAGGGATCGATGCTGTGATTGCAGAAATATTATACATTGATGTCATCATCAAGTGTGCGTGTGGGGGGTAAGGTCAAGGTAGGGTCAGGAGGCCTCTGTGCATTTGTCAAGGTCTGTCCCCTTCCACTGGTCTCCATGCTGGTCCCTGTTAGGACCTACCTCATCCTAGGAAAGGGAACCCCATCCCCAAGAGCTAGGAAAAAGCTGTGGGTAGACATGTCATCTCTGGTCAGCCAAATGCATGTGTCACTAGCCAGACACCAGTTCTGCAGATACTGCTCAGGGCAGGCAAATCAAACCACGTCTAGTCTTGTAGAGGTCAACATTCATGTACCTGTGGTGATGTGGGTGTAGAGTTGACACCTTGTTCCCCCAGAGGCTCAGGGAGCCACAAGGGCTGGTCTAAGGCAGAATGGTAGGAAGACAGATGGCTGAGTAGTGGCGGCCATGGCAACTCCAGACGTGACCCATCCCTGTGGTTTATGGGCCGGACACGCACCCCGCTCAGCTGAGGCCCTGTCATTTGTCTCCCTTAGTGTGTACGCCTGTGCTATTGGGTGTAGAGGGTGGAGAAGGGAGGGAGCTGTGACAGGAGGAGCAAGCAAGTTGACAGGGGAATAGGACAAGAAGGGGCTTGGGAGGAGGAGGGGTTATGATGGGGCCCAGGGTCTGTGAAGGCACTGTTGGAGGGGTTGATAGGGTGATTTTCTTCCCAAATAAGCCTTGCTGTCGGGCACCTCCAATCCTTCCTGTCTCTTGCACTCTAGGGACCACGGCTGCTGTGCATATTAAGAATAAGTCCCCTCGTTATCTGCAATTACCCAGCGGCCACACACCTCATTTCTTCCAGCAGAAAAGAAAATTAGTTTTCTATTGACTTCATCTGGCTCCTCCCTCATCACTGGACAAATCGCTCAATCTGCCTCCCCTGGCCCAAGTGAATGTCCCAGCCCAGACCCCCCAGGCATCCAGTAGGCAAGCACTGATGATCTACCTGCGTGGGGAGGGTCCACATGCCCCAGTCTCTGTCATTGACCTGTCCCCATGCTATCCAAATCCTAAGATGAGTCTGCCCCAAAGGACACCCTCAACAGCCTGGCCCTCTCTCCTGAGCTACACACACACACACACACACACCTTTCTCTTTCTAAATAAATACACACAGTGGTGCATACCCCGTTATCCCAGAGGCTCTGGAGGCTGAGGCAGGAGGACCACAAATTCAAAGCCATCCTCAGCAACTTAGCAAGGACCTAAGCAACTTAGTGAGACCCTGTCTCAAAATAAAAAATAAAACAGGCTGGGAATGTGACTCAGTGGCTAACTGCTCCTGGGTTCAATCCATGGTACAAAAATAAAAAGTAGACACAAAATGTCCCCAGTAATGAACACATTTTCTTCCAAGGTTCTGCTTGCCCCTGTGTTCTCTACACCAGTGGAAGGCATCATAATCCACTCAAATGCCCAAAGAAAACTGAGGCAGGCTCCTTTGCCCTCTCCTTGCTCCCCAAACCTAGTCAAAGAAAAACCTCTGAAGATGTGATTCCCTTATTCTCCAGTTACCTGCTTTCCTTCATCCCAGCAGCAGCCACCGGTAAGTCCAGACCTCCTTGCCATTTGCTTGCATTACAGCCTGTTCTATCTCCTCCCCGTAATCTATTCACTTGTAGCTAAAGTGATCTTTCTTCTACAAATCTGGTCAGGGGTCCTTCCTGTTTTAAATCTGTTCAATGGCTGTCCCTACTCTCTGTTCAAAGTCTACACTCTGTAATATGACTCAAAGCTGCAGCAAAATTTGATCCCTGCTATCCCTGGCATTGCCTCCATCACCTTCTACTCCTGATCCCTGGACTTCAATCTCAAGGAACCACTTACTATTTGCTGAAAATGACAAAGTGCACTGTGGAGTCAGACAAACCTGTTTCAGTTTTAACTTTTAACTACCAGTTGCATGACATTTCCAAGTGCTTCATTTCTCTAAGCTCCAATGGCCTCAGTGTTACAGTGAGCAAGGAACAGGGTGCTCTATCCTGCATCTTTGCATAAGCTATTCTTTACACTCAGAAAATCTTCTCGTCTTGGGGGCTGGAGTGGTGGCTAAGTGGTTGTGGCACTTGCCTGGCATGTGTGAGGATGCAGGTTTGAACCCCAGCATCACGTACACAATGAAGTGTTGGAGCAATGAAAGCCATGTAAAAAACTAAACAAAACTGTTTCTTTTTCTCTCTCTCACTGTCCCTCTCGCTTTAAAAAAAAAAAAAAGTCTTTTCTTCTTGGAAGATGCTACTTTTCTGGATGACCCAGTGGTGAGAAAGTTATACTGTACAATCTATGGCATAGATGACAGGGAAGGCCAACACACTGATGAAACCAATTGTCATTCATGCCACAGGCGCTGACTAACTGCTCATTCTGCTTACAGGGGATTCTGGATTCTGGCCCAGTACAACAGAGAGGAAGGAGCTTGCTCCAGCTCACATCTCACGTCAGCGCAATGGCAGTTATGGGATGTCAGTCCAGCGCTCTTCTTCCCCTTAGGAGCTTAAGAAGAGTCAATGTAAAACACTCATCAGTTGCACAATTAGAAGATAAGGAAACTTGGCAGAAGCACCACCAGACACAGATCTGGGGTTTCCCATGGCTAAAAAAGCAGAGAGAAACAGCAGCAGGATGAGTGTGGTGACCACACAGCCTTTTGAAGTCCTCTGCTTGAAGCTCCTGGACCACCTGGACAGCCTTGCCTTTCAGCACCTCCCACTTAGTTATTAATAAGTCTAGCCTGAGGCTGCTGGGGCATGTAGTGGTGGGAGCACAGCACTGTGTCCACAACGGAGGCCTATAAGGTCTTCTGCACCTTCATGTTCTAGAAGGCTAACCTGTTTATGTCCCTGCAGGACCATCAACCTGAGACAAGATGACTTTTCTTTTGGGGGTGTGTATACATGCACACACACATTGGGGAATGAACCCAGAGGTGTTTGACCACTGAGCTACACCCATGGCCTTTTCTAGTTCTTATTTTTGAGACAGGGTCTATTGCTAAGTTGCCCAGGCTGGTCTCAAACTTGTGATTCTACTACCTCAGCCTCTTGAGTTGCTGGAATTATAGATGTGTACCACCATGCCTGGATGGGACATTAATATTCTTTAATTTGGAAGTATTCTTATATTTCCAAGACCATTTATCAGCTGCATAAGTTGCAGCTGATGAGCATTTAACATGGAAGGATAACTTTGTTGGCTGGGCCCTGAAGGATAGTTGAATATCTGCTTGGCAAGGAGCTGATATAGTGGAAAGGTGGCTCAGATCCGTTAGAACACCAGTAAGAATTTACACAGCGCCAACAACCCAAGGCTGGCATGCTCTACTGGCAAGCTGCACTTGCCCGGGAACTGAAGAGGACAGGGAGCAGCCTGGGCCAGGAAGACCCTCAGGAGGAAAGGGGTCTGAGAAACTCTTGGGAAGCCATTCACTCACACACCCAATTCATTCAGCAACATGCACTCACATGTGTACCCGTTGCAGGTGGGCCATGCTAGGTCTGAGGGATGTGCAAGAGTGCAGCTCCCTGTCCTCGTGGAGCTCAGAGACAGCCCTGCAAGTGGTGCAATGCTGAGGAAAGAAGGCATGGAAGAGTCACTTACTTCTGTCTGATCCTCAGGAATGGATTCCTGGAAGAGCAAAGCTAAACAGTGGTTTTAGGGTATGAGGGAGGGAGCCAGCTAGTTAAAAGTGAGAAAAGTATTCTCAGCACAACAGACAGCACAGGTACATTTCTGGAGGTAAAATATGGAGTATCTGAAAAAATTGAGTTTAGAAAGTGGTTGGGGGGTAACAAAGCAGCAGCAGCAAGAAAGTGTCAAGATATGAATCTAGTGAAAGAGCAGCAACCGACTAGAGTAGAAACCCTGAGGAACCCCACTAAAGAGCTCATCATTTTATTATTCTGGCAATACTGCAGAGACACTAACATGTTTAAGGAGGGGAAACGATAGGACCAGAACTGTGTTTCAGAATCATCACCTCAGGATGTGAAGAAAAGATTGGTGGGGCTACTCAAGGCAGGGAGATCACTTAGCAGACTACTTCGGCCCAGGCCAGCAAGGTTGGCCCAGAACGAGGCAAGTGACAGTGGAGATGGAGGTGGAGATATATTGAGGGGGCGAAGTGTGGATGGAGACAAGGGAGTTAAGAGGAAATCGAATGAGCAAGCCTTAATAAGGGCATTAGGTGAGCTGGGAGAGGAATGAGGATCCAAGTGCCACTCACTGAGATGAGGAATCCCAGATAAGGTGCAAATTGGGGGCAGTGATCAACGTAGCTTTGTAAGTACGATTCTAAGGGACATCTAAATTCGTCAGGCATTTATTTCCTTATGACGTTTCAGGCTTAGTATCTTGTTTCAGAAGGCCTTCACTTTCCCAGTGTTCTAAGAAAAAAAAATTCTATATTTTCTTCTAACAGTTTCCGCTATACTTTATATTTAACTTTTCAATCTGTCTAGAATTTATTTTAATATGTGGTAAAACAGAAACAATTTTTTTCCTAATGGATAAGCTGATTGTCCTATCACCACTGACTGAACTGTCCACACTTTCTGGAGCCTTTTGAAATCATGCGTACAATTGTCATATGTGGGTCCGTTGGAGCAGGAAGTAGAATGAACATGAAATGATCAAAGGGACAAATCAAACTGGGGAGACCAGAAGACAGTAAGTTGGCAAGCTGCTGTCTTTGTGGGTCTTAAGAGGCAGTGTGGCCCAAAGGAACATGCACATCCTGAGGTTCACTGGAGTATATACACAAGTTCCTGCCTCAAACGCTTTGCTGGTAATACACCTTCTCAGTGATCTCCAGGAAGTGGTGAAGGATGGGGCCAGAGCCATGTAATAGGACCTGCAAAGATGGGACCAGGGTGGGGAAAGGTGGGGAGAAGCATGCAAGGAGCAAGAGCTAGGCATGGTAGGAATGAAACAGCAAGAACCTTGGTATACCTATGTTTCAGAACCTCATCTGCCTGCCTGTCAGGACAGTCTGGCAAGCTGAGCAAAATTCCATGGAGCTACCCAGGGAAGGCTTGATTACACGCTGTCCCAGCCCCATCTGGGACACACGCTAAAAAACTGCTGTTTACTTGAAATTCAAATTTAACTGGTGTCCTATATGTTTATTCACTAAATCTGGAACTCTTTGATGGGGACTGGAATTCCAAGCTCCAGCTGGCTACAGTTCGGGTTCGAATGGTAGTTCGAAAGGAAGATGGGGGCCAAGGCACTAAAGTAGAACTGAAACAGCAAAGGGCCCCCATCTATCCTGATTCTGAGTTTGAATGTAAACTCCACCCCTTAATAATTGTAAGTTCCTAAACTTTTAACTTCTTTGTATTTTGGTTTTGACTCTAAAATGGGAATAATAGTGACAATTAGAGCAACCATGTCCCTCAAAAATCAAAAGAGGAAATGAGTTTTTATTTGTAAAGTGCTTAAAAACCATGTCTGTGTTAGTTATCGTAAACGTTGTCGTTACTCCAATAATATCCAATAATATTATTCTTCCAACAATAATATCTTAGTATCCCCCATTGCTCTGTCCCTTGTCCCATACTTGGCCCACACAGACCCCTGGGCTCCTATTCACTGCTACCTTGCCCTCTGGATACATTTCCCAGACATAAAGTCCCTCTTCCAACAGACACAGCTCCCACAGCTTCCTACCCCTCCCTGGGCCAGGGTTCTCACAGCCTCGACTCTAAAGTGACCCCTTCTTTCAGCCCTTCCCCTTGGCTCCCTCCCCCTGTCCCCCACCAGAGGTGCCTGGAAGTGCCACAGGGCTGATGGTGAAGGATGATGGTGGTTCCACAATAAGGGGAAAAGGCAATTTCATCTTGATTAGCAGGCGATTTCCCTCTCCGTAATAAGCACGCTCCAAATAATTAGCGTGTTTTACGTAATAATGAAATTACAGAAATGCAGTCCACTTATTCAAACAACTCACCATTACCATATTTTTAAATATTAGACTTAATTAGAGTTTATCACTTCAGAGAAGTATGCGGACCGAAGATGTTTTTAAAAAAAATCCTCATAAAGTGTTTATTAAGCGCTGGTAAAGCTGGGATAATGATGTGTTTGGAAATTAAGGCAATCAAACACTTACCGCCGCTCCTGGAGGCCGGGCATGGAAATGAGGCCATTACACGCCCATTACCCGCCAGCTCACAGCCACTTGGGGGGTGGGGGGAGGATGCGCTTGGCCGAGAGGGCATAGTGCCCGGAAATGCCTGTGCCAACATCCCAGAGCTGCCTGACCAGTAAGCACAACAGCAAACCCCTTAAGTCACTTATACCACATTTGGCTACCAGAAGCCCAACTCAGTTCGGCAGGCAAGTGACTGGACTAGTCCCAAGTGGCAAAGAAGACCCAAGACCTAGCCTGAATCAGACTCCCAGGCCTGGCAGGGTATGTCAATTCCAACCAAACCCCAATGCAGAATGGGGACAGAGCCAGGTTAGGCAGCCAGGAAGGTCAGTGAGAGGAGGTAGAGGGTGAATCCCACCTGCTAGCTCAGGACACTGTGGAGGAAGATACAGACCCAGATCAGGTGACCATTGCCAAGTTTGGGCCACACATGAAGGGGCTACTAGAATGGTGAGAGGAAGCTGAGGAACTGAACTGGGAGCCAAAGAGACAGAAGAGCTAGGGCCCAGGCTTGCGAAAGGGACAGAACGTGGATTGGGGAAAGCAGGCAAGAAGAGTGGCAGGGAGAGGGCTGGTGGCTCCAGGCCCCATTTATCCCGGTGAATAACTAATTCCAGAATTTATAGTGCTGGGTTTTTGTTCTGTGGCCATTTATATCTAAGAGAGGAGGAAATGAAGAGGCAACGTGGACGCCACATCTTTCTGTGTTATTGCTTGTCTGCCATTTGCAAATCATTATTAATTGTGGGCCCTAGTGGCAGGCCGGGTGGGGGCCGGGTTGGGTACATCCACATAGCTCTTCATCAAGGACCCCAGCCGCTGCCCCAGAGAGCCAATTACCCCGCCCTGATTGGGATCAGATAAAGAGGGAATTTTTACAAATTAAGGAATAAATAGAATTTCCACACAGGGCGCGGGCAGGACCTGAGAGGCTATAATGAAAAACCATCCGTCACCATCAGTGCGGCCTGGGCACGTAGCCCTGACACTCCTTCCCTCGTGGGCCTGCCTTAATGCTCAGGGGCCTGGGCTAATGGGTCTAAGGACACCTCAACCCTCCCAAGGCCTGGAGGTGAAAAGGGAGTCCCAGGGGGTGCATACACCCTTTGGACTGAAGAGGCCTAGGCCCGAGCTCCAGCTCCTGCACCAGCCTGCATGCTGCTTTCCCTCCTGACCTTCCCTCGGGTGCTTGGGTAGGAGAGAGGCAGACCAGAGTAAGATCAGAGTTAGGGACCACAAGCAAAGACCACATCCACATTCCACAGTCATGGCAGCCCTGGGGCTCTGCCCCAGCCCCCTGGACCACTCACTCTGGGCTCCCATTAGCGCTCCTCCCCTTGGATCATTAAATATGTATATCTTATTACACGCCTTGTTAGAGTATCGAGCTCTATTGACTGATGATAAATCCTGAGCCTCATCGTGGCCATAAATTTATCTGGAGATGATGAAGACTCAATAATCTAGTCAGGCAGATAATATCATCGGGCCTTAAAAAAGATCATTACATTATATGTCAGAATTAAAAGTGAAATACGCCGTAGTAACAGGACGGCTGCTCTGGCCATTACAACAGATGCCCGCCTCCCCCATCCCATTCCCAGCTAGCCCCATCCAGGTGGAGGGGTCAGGAAACCTCACCTGCCTCCAGGTTCTGGGACGCCACAGCCACAAATGCTAGAGGAGAGTCAGGATGACCAAGTGAGGGGACCTAGCCAGGAGGTGTGAGGGAAAGAACTGGCTACTGAGAACAGCTGAACAGATCTGCCCTACTTGGCAGCCACATCTGACCCAAGCAAGCTTCCTCTTGATCCTGTCCGTAGGGGTCTCCCATGGATCAGTCTTCTTGGGCCTTGGGTGGTTCCAATACAAGGTGTCAGGGCCTCCCCACTTCCAGAATGGACTGAATACCTGGGACATGGATTCTTTCCAAAATGGGTACACTGAGAGACAAAGCTGTCAGATTATTACCATGTGCTGCTCTAGGCACCTGGGGAGATCCAGGGCCTGTGACCTGGCCCAGCCCCTATGCCAGCAGCTTTGCTGGAGCCTTTCTTGTGTGCATGTGCCATCTGTCAGGCCAACCCTGGCACCTCCGTCCTGAGGGCCTACTGCCCAGCCTCCACGTTCCAGCCTCTGAGAAACTGTTGCCAGCCTCTATTCTTTGACCTCACCACTAATACTCCTCCCCTATCTTTTTCTACCAATTTCTACTATAACACCCTCACCCTTTTAAACATACTGTTCGTCTTCCTTTGATACGCTAAGTTCAAATATCCCCAGACTCTGACAATTAAATATTTTTCTTTTGCTCACTGAAACCTTGAAGCCATTTCCATCTCTACCCTCCCATACACATCATCTTTCCTGTCTTCACTTTCTTCCTTGCCCACTTCTGGAGGCACACTGTGCCATGCTGACAGAGCTCACCACTCCCTCTGTGGCCAGGGTTAATCCTCCGAAATCGGAGCTGCCTCACTGGGTTAGGTGTAGCCAAGTGTTCTGGCTACTTAGATATGAGGGAAAGTTCTCTGGAAGCCCTTCAAGGAGTTTTTTTTTTTTTTTTTTTTTTTTTAACTCTTATGAAGACAAGCACAAGGGAAAAATAAAATGAGGAACTGAAAAAGCAGCCTCTTAACTAGGTACACCCTGATGCCCCTAATTACAGAGGGTTCTATTTAGCAAGGAAGAAGGAAAATGGGTATGTACCAAGTAGTTTCTGCCCTAACAACATAATGGACGTACCTCCTTTGAAGCTTGGATTCCATGTCCAAAGCTCCAAATTTTTTCTTGCCAGTATCCTCAACTCTCCTGTTCCTTTTTCCTTCAGTCACCCTTGCCTGGAAAAACCAAATTCTGCCTTCTTAAGGCTTAATCTGGAGAGTGTGCACCCATACAGATCAGGGCCTCTTCAGAGATCAGACCAGCCTCTGCTGGGTGTAGCATTGCCAAGATGGCCCTTAGCACCCCTGACCAGTATGCTTTCTCCTTTTACCCCCAGGACAAGTTCAAGTTTCCTTTCCACAAAGCCCAAGTCCATACCCCAGTCCCTTTGCCCACAGCCAGCCAGGCTAGTCTCTGTTGCACAGGGGCCACAAAAGTCACTGTCCTGTATCTGTAACAGTCCTCCCCTTGCACCTTGTCAAAAGAAGGGACCAACCCTACTGTCACTTCCAAAGCCTGTCCATCCCCCTCACCTGTGTTCTAGAGTCCAACCTAGCACTCAAGCTCTCAAGGGCCTGGTGCTGTTTAGCCCTCTCTCTCTGATGCAGCCTCTGTTCTCATCTACCTTGTTCTATCACTCAAGCAGCTGAAGGTATGAGCTCTCTCCCATCCTGTGAGATGGCAAGTCTCCTTTAATTCCCTCTGCCTTGGCTAGTTACCTAATCTCTCTTCCCACTTGGATGCAAACCTCAGAGACATCTCACTCTTGTTTCCCCATCTCCCACCTTGCAATCTTTGCTTTACCAAAGCCACCTTCTCTCATGAACTCTACCTCCCTGGGGCTGGCACTCTTCAGGTCTGACTGGCATGGGGACTGCTCACTCCTTGAAGCTCTCACTCCCTTGGCTTCAGTGACATCACTGTCCCATTCCACCCCAATCCAACTGGTTCCTGTGAACACCCCTTTTCTTCAGATCACCTCTCAGATGTGGTGATGTATATCCCTTCTCTTTCTCTACTCTCTTCCTGGGCAACCTCATCCATCCTGAGGTTTTAGTTATCATAAAATTTCTAATAATTTTTAAACGTAGATTTCCACTACCATCATGTGGCCCAGGTCACATCACCTATCATCCAGGTGACAACGACGCTTCTACCACTCTCTCCAAAATGGTGTCCTTTTCAACCCGGAATCTTGTCATTTCACTCCCTGTCTTGAAACCCTTCAATTATCCTCAAATAGAAGAGGGACCATAATGAAAACCATGGTAAAATTTAAACAAGACCTTCAGTTTCATCAGCCAATGCTAGCTCCTGGCTGACAGTTACACTCTGATGATACCAGATGTTAACTTTAGAGAAGAAGGGAAAGAGAGATATAGAAACCTCTCTGCAAATAGCTTAAGAATTAAGAATGGAAACAACCACCACCTCCAAAGGCCCCTCACAGCTTCTAGGACGACTTCCAAGCTCCTTCAAGAGGTTTGGGGACCTGGCCCTGTTGACGGCTCTGGCCTCATTTTTCTCACTCTCTTGAGGTACAGCTGGGTTCAGGCTCTCCCACCTCTGGACTTTTTCACATGCACTTCCTTCTGCCTGGAAAACTCCCCCACTGTTCCCCTGGTACTGCTCTCGACTGTTTTTGACCTTGGGCCCTCTTCTGTGTTCCCTCAGCACCCAGCGTGCCTGTCATGACCACAGCCACTCCCAAGGGTGAGTTACCTAAAGGCTCTCAGGAAAGATGTATGGAGTCAAAGAAAGGAAGGCCTTGTAGGAAAAGACAGGACAGAAGGGCAAGATCACAGTGAATTACCTCCAGCCCTGACATTTGCTACTCAGAGCTGCCACATACACCCATGCTCTGAAAATCAGACCTAGTCCTCGTCTCCAGCATCAGTGCCCAGGCTTCAGTCTGTTCCCCATCCATTCCCTCTGAGTACCTTGACTTCCCCTTAGGAGTCGCTGTGCCAGGAGACTGCCTGACCTGAGCTCTTGGGAGTTTGGTTGGCCTATCCTGCAAACCAAGGTAGCAGGGGTGGCAATAGTGGTGCTGGCCAGTCCTAGCCAATGATGCCCTGGAGCCTTCTCCTAGCCCTAGGGGTGCCAGGAGTGGTGGGGGCAGCTGCCCTTCCTAAGCTCAGTCCCACCTGGTAAATATTTCATCCTCAAGCTGCTCAGCTAATCCCTATTAATTTCAATACCGCTGCCTTGCCTGGCTCAGCTCCCAATGCATTATTTATCCCCTTTGTTTGTTTGTCGTTAACAGGTGGGCCCCAGCGGAGTCGCTGACTGGGGACAAGCCCACTCCATCACAGTGTGGCTGTGAATTAATCATGAGGACTAATGGGAAACACCTCAGCTCCAGGCACTTCCCTAGTCACTTCCCCCTGGCCTGGCACCCAGAGGTGGGCCAGGGCCATCTCAACTCAATTTAACTCAATTCAAAACAGCACATTTTATTTATTATCTGCCTAGCTTGTCAGACAATATGCTACGCTGCAGGGATACAAGCTGAACAAAACAGACATAAGTTCTGGCCCTCAGGGAACTTACAATCTAGTGGGGAGAGGGGCACTAAACAACTTTCAAGAAAGTAATTTCTTAATTACAACTGTGATTAAACGCTGTAAAGGGTGAGTGTCGGCTGCTGTGAAATGGACACAGAGTGGGAAAACTAGGGGTCAAGGAAGCAAAGTCTGAACTGAGCTCTAAAGATGAGCAGGAGTTAAGCAGGCCAAGGGGTGGGGGGAAATAAAGCCCACAGGGAAGGACTGAAGGTGGGGCAGGACCCAGGAGATGGGAGCAGAGCATGGCGCCTAGGAAGTGGGATGAGAGTGGCTTGAGAAAGGGGCAGGAAAGGTCAGTGGGGACAGAGGCTGTCTGAGCCCAGATGGACAGGGACTGCCCCTAAGACAACAAGGCTCAGCCTGGGGCCTCAGGGATCAGCCTTTGTCCTTGTAGGTTACCACGGAGCCATCTTGAACACAGGATTGCCACCCAGGATGTTGATATAAACACGTACACACACTTGACTTGAGTAACTTTTAATTTCTTGACCTTGTGCTATGGCATTCTGAGACTGTCCCTGGTGCTAGGCCCAAGAAATACTAGGTTCCTACTTGTTCCCTGTGCACACTCTGGTGGTTATGGTTATTAACTTTCAACTGTCCATGTCAGAGAACTCAGGGCTTCACCTGAGACTGCTCATTTCACATCCCAGGAAGGAACTTTCTTTGCCTCTGAGGACATCTGGTCTGGAAAGGCAGAAGACCACAGCAAATATCTTGTGAATCAATGACTGAACAAAAGGTCGGTCCCACTATCTCCCACAAAGATCTGTTCTCCAAATGCTTCCCTCAGAAGCTTTTTTTTTTTGGAGATTTTAATAGGTAAAGGGGCTAATAGGTACTCAGGGTTTTACAGAGCTTACTTCAGTAAGCTTGGGAGTCAGGAGTCAAGGTCAGTTTCCATCCCTGCTCCCCCACCCCCCACCCCCCACCATCTTTTTGGACATCAGGGATTGAACCCAGGGGTACTTAAGCACTAAGCCACATTCCCCAGCCCTTTTAATTTTGAGACAGGGTCTTCCTAAATTGCTGGGGCTGGCTCTGAACTTGTGATCCTCCTGCCTCAGCCTCCCCAGCCACTGTGCCACTGCACCTGGCTCAACCCCATCTTAAAGAGGAAGAAACAGAGGCCAAGATAGACAGTGGCTTTCCCAGGTGCACTCAACCTTGAAGGGAAAAGCCTTACTCAGAATGAGTGCAGCCTAGTTTTGGCATGTGTGGAGATGTTTTCTTCATAATCATTTCCCCAAGCGTTCTTCCTCAGTGACTCCAGGGATCCTAGCTTCTGAGAAAGATACTAAAAGGCCCCTGGTTTATGAAACAAGTGCAGCTCTGCCAGGGCAGACACCTCACTGTGCACACGCTCAGGGTTTGTAATTCTACTCAAAGTGGCCACTTTGAAAATCCATATGTCTCCAGGCTCCCCGTATATCATGGTGTCAAGTCCTGGAGCAGAGACATCCATCAGCAGCTCCCAAAAGCCATGGTCCGTATGCCCACATGACCGATCCCACCCGCGTGCTCATCTTTGGCTCCTGCCGCTCTGGCAGCACTGACTCACCCGGTGCAGGCTCACTTCAGCCTTGGCCCGTGGGCTTGCCAGCCTTCCCTGGCTCCCTTCGGACTGGCCAGCTGCCCTGCCCTGCCCCACCCCACCACACCCCGCCTGCCTCCTGTACCCGACTGGTCTCCACTCTTCTCTCGGAGCTAGGCAGCCAGCATGGAGACAGCTTCGATAACTTGCTAACGTGCTGCCCATGCTGTTCTTAAAAATTTATGACTGTGCAACATGAAAAATCCGGCTGAGGAACCATCATTAGCGGTGCTGCCTCCCTCCCCCACTGGAGCCGCCCTCGTAAATTGAGATTTATGGCTGCGGCAGGAGGGGCGGGGGCGTGCGCAGGCAGTGAGGGCGTCGTGGGGGAGACAGGGAGAGACCAATGAGGCAGCAGTGGGGCCAGGGGCTCCCCCCTGCGGCAGCTCCCGTTCATCACAGGCCGTAGTGATGACACCTCCGGAGTGAAGTCTGGCCTGGGTTTCTGTGTACCACGGATTCTGGATTCCACTTGGAGGCGGACTGGAGTGGGAGGGGCCCAAGCCAGTCACTGGCTTCTTGTAGGTGTGAAAGGTCAGAGTTTGAAGTTCCAGGTGCCAAGCAAGGTCTCTATGCTGGATATCTTGGGGAGGGGGAAGGCTAGACCTAGGTGGGGGAGTTTGTCTAACCAGAAGCACAGGGGTTGGACTGGGACTGTGAAAACGAATCCAATAACTGAGGGGAAGCAGGAAGGATGCCTGGGAGCCTCCCTCCCTCCCTCCCATTCCTCGGTAAGAAAGGCCAGGGAGAGGATATTTGAGGCAGGAGTGCAGGACTGGATCCAGTTACAGAGCCTCCCCACAGGGGCCAGGCTGGGGCTAAAAGGAAAAGGAGGTGATTCCACTGCATGTCCCCCCACTGCAGGCCCTCCTTGTCACCTCCCCTCCGCCTCCTCCCCTGCTCACTTAGCCCTGTCAGCCAGGCCATTATGAAATTGGGGTTTCATTTACAGACTAATTAAACATTACAGCTTGTTCACAATTACAACGCGGGGATGAGGGAGTAACTAATTACGGAAGAAATGAGCTAACATTTATCTCTGCTCCCACCCTCCCTCTTTCCACTGCCCCCCCCCCATGTGGTCTCCTCTCACTCCATGGTCAGTACCAGCTCTCTCTATTTTGTAGAATGGGGGCAAGAAGGGCCCAGTACTCCCTAATCCTAAACCAAGATCTCACTGCTGTTCCATTATTCTGTGGGCAGAGCTTAGCTTCCAGGGCTAAGCTTGGTAGGGGACAAGCAGGACTTTTGTGCAAGACCCTGTGATGGTATGTGAGCCTAGGAGTTGTGTGTGTGTTGAGGGGGGTTGGAGGGTGTTCTACTTTGGGGTATGAAAATGCTGTGGAGCTACTGGCTCTATGTCTCTTCATCTTACCAGAAAGGTTTTGGTGTGACTGCTGCAGATGACTATTTGTGTGATGGGGCTTGAATGTGAATGAACCACGCCCTCCCTGCTGCCTCAGGACAGGATAGAAAAGAACTAAATGGCTGGAGGAGGTGATGGTCAAAGCAGGCCTGGGATGTGGTACTAGCAACTTAGGAGACCAAATCCCTGCTGGGCGGCCCCATTCATTCTCCTGCCTCAGAAGCAAGAGAGAGACAGGCATGGTTATTTGGCCCTGGGGTTCAGCTGGCCTGGGTCTCTGTCCAGATGCCCCTTCTGGGGTCCTAGGAACCTCCTGGGGGCTTAGAATGCCCCCTGTGGGCAGGAGTCCTGGGGTCTGGCTGGCCTGCCACAGGGTTTAATAATAGTAACAGTGAGTGTAAGCGTTTCCATCCTTCCTGCCTTTGGGCAGAAGAAGAAAGGAAAGAGGAGGGAGAGGAGGGAGTAGAGGGAGCCGGCTGAAGGGAGGCTTTGAGGCCTCAGAACTCACATCAAACGGCCGGATCTGGGCCTAATTGTCTGACCCCTGCCCCTGCCTTCAATCAGCTCTGCAGCTCCCGCCCGCCCCTTGCCTAACTAGCAGCCATGTTCTCCTCATTAGGACAAGCTCCCCTTGCACACGTGTCCCCGGACATGTCCCCAGCACTCCCAGCTCCCAACCCTGCCTGGTGGGAGGGTATGGTGAGGACCCAGTTTTGGAGGGGCCCCTGAGACAGCTATGCCCTCCACCAGCCACAGCTGGCTGGCCTGCATCAGTCCCTCTCCTTGAGCTGCAGGGCCTGGTGCTATATGCTGTGACATATTCCTGGGCTGGTTCAGCTGCCGAGTGCATTCTGTCCTCTGTGTGTCCTTCGTGCTACAGCCCAGCTGTCTCAGACACACAGTCCCTGTGGTCAGGACCTGTTTGGTTCTTGTCTCCTTACCCTGGTCCAGGAGGTCTGGGTGAGATTCTGTGTGCAAAGGCTGGGATCTGAAGGATCCTGCCTACTGTCCAGGATGGTTCACTTTAGTAGATTCAGGTATGGTGATATGTTGGGGTTGGTGGCAGAGTAGTGAAGTGGAAAGGACTGGTGGTGAAGAGTTCAAACCCTAGCCTAGGGGAGATCTGTGTTGAAATCCTGGTTCTCCTTGCTTTGTAACCTTCTTTGAGACTCAATTTCTTCACAAGTAGAGATGACAGTCATTATCACTGGGTTTGAAAACTTAAGACAGATATGAACCTTCTATACTCCAGCTGGCACTCAGCAAATGATGTGGAATGACATGGGGGATTCAAACAGACCACCCAGATTCCCCTTTCCATAGGCCATGGGTCCCACTTTGCCCAGGTGGGGCCTGGTCAGTAGTGTTCAGAATGGAAGGCTTTGGGAAGAAGGGTGTAGAATTCTGTCGCAGAGCAGTCCTGGGGGCCTCCCTGCTGATACCAGAGCCAGAAGCACCTATGCTGGAGCTTAAAGGTCGGGGCAGGGATGTCACACAGCAGCTTCAAGTTGAGGAGTAGGGGCCTAGCCTAAGGAATGCTAAATGGCATCAGGTCAGATGAGGTAGGTCAGCAGTACCATAGGCCTAGGAGGAAGGGCTGCTGTGGATACCATGGGAGGGAAAGGCTGCTCTGAGGATTAATTCTCAGGGTGCTAGAGCTGTTGAGGATTGGGGGAGGGGCTGACATTGTCTCTCACCTTAAACCAGTGGTAATGACTTGCAAATATTGATGAAAACGCAAACTACAGAGATTGTGTTTTTCGGAGAGTGAAGGTGGGAGAGGGGATAAGGAGGAAAATAAACTGAAATGAAGTCCAGTTATCTCCCATCTGTGGCTGCTCCTAATCCTCCAGCCCAAAGGAATCCAATGCAGCCCCTTATCTGCCCTGTCAATCACTCAATCACCACCCAGTGCTCAGTGGGCAACACACACCCTGCACACAAGCACACTCACTCCACTGACTTTTGCTCCAACATTCCCGCCCACCCCCAGCCCATTACTCCTCTGAGTAGGAGCAGCCAGCACGCAGGTCCTGCCAGATGGATGCAATTTGCATAATATCAGCAGCCGAGGCTGCAAGATCACCAGGGGTCAGGGCGCTGACATCCCCGCACAGTCTATCTGCAAGTGCTAATTTGGCCGGCATTGATCTGTCTTTCTGATTTCTTTGTCATTTACGTCTGCGAAGGTTTGACAGGAGATACAGAGAGAGACAAGGGGAGGCCAGGCTGACCCGGGGCTAGGAAGGTAGGGAAACAAAGATTGTACTTCCCAACACACAATCCACATGGAAGACATACATACATAGACCAGAACCTTCTTCCATCCATCGTTAACTCACACATCCATCTATCCTTTTTTCCACCTGTGGTGGCTACTGAAGACTAGAGCCTGATGCCTGAGAATAATCAATTCCTGATAACCCTAGGACTCCAAGGGCATCAGCTCAAGGAGGAAGGAGACAGCACCTCTCTCCCCAAGCACCATCCAGGTAGGCCAGTGAAGACCCTGAGGACACCTGGATAATCATCCCTTCTCTTGGCAATCTATCCCAGGTTCCTCACTTTCCCAAGGCCACACCAGAAAGGACAAGATGGGAGTAGACAGTGATGGAGAAGACACTCTAATAGTTTCTCTGTCACTTCCCATAAGGCAGCTGGACCAACTCCTCCCTTCCCAGCCCAGAAGGTGGCTAAAGTTGGGGTGGTGGGTGGGACACCCCCCTGGGACAGTTAGGAAGAAAGACACCAAGGTCCACAGGGGCCCATATCAATACTTCTTCACCCTCAGATCATCCAAAGCCCAGACATGGGCTCTTGTTGATTCTGAGTCAGAAAGTCCCATCTGTTGAACTCTCAGCCAGTCTCTCCATTATTCCCTGCTTTGCAAAGGGCTCACCAAAGGGATGGGGACAATACCAGGCTAGGAGATGTCATGGGGCAAGCAGAGGGGAGAAGACTGCAACTCTTAGAAGGAAGACCCCTCTGCAGAGAGGGGTACACATCGCTGTCAAGGATGCATAGGGGCTTGAATATTCCCAGGGGTGTGAGGGCCCCCTTCCCCAGCCTGTCTTGGCACCACCTCCTTCCCCTGCCCATGGTGCAGGAGCAGGGTGATCAGAAGGAGCTCCCTGCTGGGCCAGAGGGGGCTGGTGTTTGGTGTGTGCTAATCCTGGGCCTGAGGTCTTCAGAGGGACCTGGGAAACTTCAAGGAGGGGAAGGCAAAGCTGTACTGTAGACGAGCTCATTAGCTGGCACCCCCCACTCCCCCACCAGGAGGAGGGCGGGCAGCCCAGTAAGTGTGGCGGCAGAGGCGGCAGAGAAAAGGCTGTCACTGTCCTTTCTTCCTTTTGGTACAAGCGTCTCCCTGAGACGACGATTCTCCCGCAGTGACACCTCTCACGGGCACTAATGAGATCCGTGTCACAGAGCTAATGCATTCTGACTGGACTCTGATAGACACCCCACTCCTTCGGGGGAGACCACAGGCCAGTATTGCACCCCTGGGGGACTGGTTCCCACCCTGCCCGCTGCCAGCCCAGCTCTTTCACCAAACTGTGCTGGGCAGCAAGCTTCTTAGAGTCCACCAGGTCTCTGGCCATGAGTTGCAGAAAGGCCCTCCTCAGTCAGTCCCAAAGCGGAGGGGTCTAAGCTCTCAGGGCAGGACCATCCAAATGGGCATCAGGGAAGGTTCCAGTTATTCTCCCAGCCAGCTGAAACAGTAGTCTGTGGGGTCTCCCTGTCACAATAGCAGGTGAGACTTTACTGATATTTCCTGGGAATATTTCTGAAAAGAAAGAAGGGAAGGAGCCCAGACCCAGCCTCAGAAAGCCCACATATGAAGGGCCAGGTGATTGCCTCTGACAAATTATAATGAGCAAAGCTTATCTTCTGTACATACATTCATACTTGGGAAGGCCAGGCAAGAATCCCAGAGGAAGTGGCCCCTGGAAGATGGGCAGCATTTTCCCTAGGCCAAGAGGCAAAGAGTAAACTGCAGTCTCAGAGTGAGAACTCTCAGGGCCAGAGGAGGACAGAAGTCAGAAGGAGCAGGAACCTGGCTCAGAGGGTGACTACAGCAGGGTTAATAGAAGGCCATGCCTCTTTTCTTCCTCAGCTGTTGCCAACAAAGTTTTGACAAGGCCCAAGGGTTTCACATGACACCAAGCTAAATCAAGAACTGAGCCTATCATCTTTGACATCACCTTATTGGCAGCAAAAAACCCAAAACCGAAAAGGTGCCTTGTTGGTCAACACAGTGGTAAGAACACAGTCTTTTGGCTAGAGCAGTGGCTAAGTAGTTAGTGCTTGCCTGGCATGAGCAAGGACATGGGTTAGAACCCCAGCACCACATACACACTGAAGAGTTGGAGCAAGGAAAGTCACATGAAAAACTAAATAAAAATTGGTTTTCTCTCTAAGAAAACAAAACAAAAAAACACAGTCTTTGCACTTGGATGGACTGAAGTCATGAATCCCAGCTCTTCACTCAACTTGTGTGGCCTTAGCAAGTCACTTAACTGAGCCTCAGTTAAGTTTAAGATGGGAATGATAATTCCTGCTTTCACTGGATTAGTGTGCAAATGTCCCCAAATAGTGTGAGCACTTTACTGATGCTTTGGTGAAATGAAAGAAGGAACACTCAGCAGTTTCCTGTGGAGGCTGCCTTACCTCAGAGTCTCTGGCCCAAACTGAGGATGCTGACTGAGCATCTGTGGCCTTAGAAGCCAGGAGCTGTACATACGCAAGTGCGCCCCTCCTCATGCATACCCCACTTCAGCACCACCCTGTTCACCTCATTTCCAAGGCCAAGTCTACCAACTGTTGGACACCAGAGGAAGCAATGCACGTCTGCTAAGATGTCACACTCCCAAATATCCAATAATCCAATGTTCCACTACCTCTGAACCCTCCTTAGCTATGCTTGAACCTGCCTTCTCCTCAGTTTCCAGAATCAAGGTCACAATTCTACCTGAGCTCAGTGGAGACAGGGCATGGTGTTTCTCATCATTACAAATTCATTTCTAGCCCCCGACACACAGTAAGTACAAGGTAAACATTAACTGAATGAATGGAAGTTTTTCATGGTCCCTGTCTCATGGCCACTGCCCTATCTCTGAACTGCTCATCACCTCTTGCTCACCTTATTATACCTTCCCACTGGCCTCCCTATCTGCAGATTCTTCACCAGTTCTTCCTGTACAAACTATCCAACTGCTCTGGCTGAAGCACAATTACTAAGTCACTGCCCTGCCCCCAATACTCTCATGGCTCCCCTTCAAGCATCTCAGGTACACAGCTAGCCTCCTCCCCTTCTTCAGCCTTATCTCCGAGCCCCACACCTGTCACCCCACTGCTCCAGCAAGCCCCCCTTCTTGCTTTCTCAGTACCTCCTTACCACCAATGCCATATCCCTGGGGGAAAACCAAGCAGACCCTAGGGATGGCTAAGCAGTGGGATCTGCAGAACCCTTGCCCAGCATCACCCAATGCTGCCTCATCCCCCACCAATGCACATACCACTCTCTACTTCAGGCTGGCAGCTCCTCACACAGTTAATTAGCACCATGTCACTGAGGACCAGCCTGAGTGGCCAGTGACAGGCGCTGACCCCTGACCCCAGGGCTGGGAAGCAGTCCACATCAAACTCTTACAGCGCGACCCTTTTAGCACGCATAGTAACTCGGGGCACCGCCAGCTGAAGCTCATTAAAGCTGTCTCTTTGGTGCGAGGGCCATTAACCTCACTGCTCAAAACCCACGCCTCCCCTCCCCGCCTCTCCCAGCCCAATGAATGCCCTGCATCCTCCCTCCCTTCCAAGCACCCTCACCCACACCTCAGAGCCAGCCAGGAGCTATCAGGGCAGCCCTCTTCATTCAAAGACTACAAAGACCTAGTGCCAAGAACTGCCAGTGCCCTGGGGAGCCCTGATGCTGGTGGGGCCACAGAGAGGGAGCTCCCTGAGCACCTGCTACAGGCCAGCCATTGCACAAATCCTTTACAAGGTTACTCACAGGGTCTCCCAGTGGTCCTGAGAGGCAGGTAGCACTGCCTCTGATCTAAGGGTCCAGGGTTCAGCATGGTAAAGCCAAAGCTACCTCTGGCTTCAAAGCCCACACTGCACTGACTCTCAGAGCCTTGGGCTGTCCCCTGGGACCAACCCAGACGAAGAAACCTTCTTCTCTAAAAAAGGTGATACCTTAGAAGTCCTAACCCAGGGTCATCAAGGGTAAACATACAAGGAGGATATCACTGGGTCTCAACAGACAACAAAGGGTGGGCAGAGGAAGCTGCTTCCCTTCACAAACACCCTGAAACCAGACATACAGAAGCAGGACACCCAGGCTATGCAGCATGTGTTAATTCAATCCTGCTGCTCCACCAACCTCCAGGCTCTATTATGGGTATTTCCCCCTCCCCTGGATCACTGCTAGACTTCTCACTGGTCCTCTCTCTCTGGTCTCTCCCCTTCCCACCACTCTTCCACTGCTTTATTTATTCACTCAGCTTTATGTTAATCCATCTATAAGCATTTATTGAGCACCTACTAAGAACTAGTTTTGTGTAGCACAAACAGCATCACTGATTCTGAATCAGAGCTTGGATCACATCATTCTTTCACTCACGAATCTTCTATGTTTTCTTTAAACCTCAGGAAAACAACCCATCCTTTAAACAAACATTCAAGGCACTGCTTATTTCTCTATTATCTAGCTGACCCCCAAGTGAAATTTTCTTCTCTAGTCTTGGGAAACTGCTTGTATATTTCTGAACTTGTTCTCTCAATATGCTAGGTCTTCTCACGTCCACAGGGCCTTTGTGCACAGTCTCCCTACCTAGATAACCCTTTCTCTGTTTTCTCCCTTGCAAACTCCTATTCATTTGTCAACCGTCTCAACCCAAGTTCCTCTTCTCTAGAAAACTTCCTGTTGATCTTCTAGGTATATGACCTAGTTGGGTTTGGTGGCTTCTCTAGGTTGCATGGAAAATCTTCTATGGGATAGAACAGCTGTTATGGTTATTTCCCTCCTACTTAGGCCTGTTGACTGCTTTTTTCCCTTAGACCTGGGGATGTCCCAACAAGAATGATATAGGGCCTCCCAGAAGTCAACAAGATATAGATGAAGTAGAACCTACTTTAGCAACTGAGAACAGGGGAAATCTCCCTTGGGGAAATCCAGGTATGTCTATCATAGCCCTTAGTACCCTAGCTAGCAAGCACCTATTCTAGTCTCTTTCTTCTTCCAGGATGTGGGCTCCATGAGGACAGGAACTTCTACTGAGCATGCTTAATGCCCACTAAGCACCAGGGAATGTGGATCGGATAAAAGAGGCAGTCTACAGCAGGTGCCTGTGACCTTCTATCCCCCTGGTGAATCTTTCCAGCTCCCACCAATGATACCTTCCCAAAAGTAATCAGGTTGTGACAAGGTCATAGCACCACCCAAGAATATCTTGGCTCTTCCTCACTTGGAACAAAGCCTATGCCTGGTGAAGCACACACTTGAAAGCATTTGCATGCACACATATGTATCTACACACAAAACACACAGGCTGGTGGTTGTTTCCATGTACAGATACATGCCCTCAGAAAAAATACAGATGTTGTTATGAATACACATCCTTCAAACAGCTATACACAACCACAAACACATTATACTCTTACACAGACACGTAGCTAAAGGTGTCGGGCACAGACAGACACAATGACACTCAGACACATATTCATGCTGGTGTATCAGAAGCTTGGAGAAGAGCCTCCAAGTGCAGAGAACCACAGTTACTCCAGTCTCCTCCCAACTAGGAATCCCTCTGAGAGTGTACCCCTCCTGGTACCCCAAGTGGCCCCTCCCAACCCAGGCACCACTCAATGGAGGCTGCAGCTCCTACAGGGGAGTCAATACCCTGTGGACGAAGCCATCGGTCAGAAAGACCCTGACTAATTAAAAGCTGGTGAGGTTTAAATAATTCATCTCCTTAACTCCCATTGATCGTCCAGTTTAGTGGCCACAGACTTGAAACAATATTAAACAGCCTCCTCTAGCTTCACGGGTAAGCTGACTAGGGATGTGGGCAAGGCGCCTGGGGAACCTTGGTCTGAATCCAAGGCCACTTGTGACTCACCCAAAGCCCAGACCCCAGCCTCCTCTGAAATGTTGTTTGGAAAGGTTCTTTCCAATGGTCCTCACTCCATTCTCCTTTCCTCCTTCCCCCAGCTATGGAGAGAACCTTGTAGGGACACTGAATGAACCATGGAAACCCTCCTGTGTGCCTGGGGACTGGGGCATGCGGGCAGGGAACTGACCAAGCTGCCAAGAGGATTTGCGGAGGGACTGACCAATGCCGCTGTGGGGCCGGCCTATGTGTTGCAAGCTGAGGCCCTTGTTCATGTCTAGAAGTCCATTCTTGGGCCAGCAGCCCATGGCGAAGCTGTAAGCCTGGAAGACAGGAGGCAAGAGTGGTTAACAGAGTTGCTGACCCCTGAACCAACCCCACTCACCAAGTCTCTCCCGCCCCAAATCTTTCCACAAGGGCTTAGTCTTATAACGCCACCTCTTTGGAGTCTCCTAACTGGCTTCCCTTTTTAACCAAGACCCTTTCACCAGAAAACTCCTTCCCTTTCCAGAATCTCCTTTCTCCTGAGCTTCTCCCCATTAGTCTCCCAGCCCTCACTGGGTCTTCCTATCAGGAGCCATCCTCTCACCAGGGAACTCCCTTCACCATGCACCACTCTTCAGATTCCTCCCTTGTCTTTTATTTCTGCAGGCTTTCTAACCTCAGTATTGGTGGTCACAAAGACTAGCCTCAGGAAAGACCTTATAGACCATTTCACCCTACAGATAGGAACACTGAAGCCACAGCTCGCCAATGACTTGCTCATGGTCAAGGTGCTTTTGACTCCAAGCAGACGAGGCTATGAAAGGCTGAGTGCTATGTGGGGCTCAACTGAAGAGGGGGATAAGGGCACCTGGTCGACTCAGGCCGCTGTGAGGGGAGTACATTGTGTGTGTGTGTGTGTGTGTGTGTGTGTGTGTGTGTGTATGTGTGTGCATGTATGTGTGTTGGTGGTGATGGGAGCAGACGCTTTGCTGAAGGTCAAGTGCTCACTTATGCATATTCAAAGCGGCCACCCATCGATCTGTACTTAATTGTTTTCCTGGGGTTGGGGAAGGAAGTGCTGGGGGCATCGATCTGCTCAGGCCCCCAGAACTCCACTGCCCCCTCCATTCTCTACTGCACCACCTGGCCACCAGCTACCTTCATCTGGAAGGAATACAAGGCTGGACAGGGTCAGCATGACTGTCTTTACAGGCATAACTGTCCTGACGTCACAGATGAGGAAGCTAAGGTCCAGAAAGAAGAAATTTACATGGGTTAGAATATAATAATCTGGCCAGATGGGATTTAATTCTTGCTTAGCCTGCCAACAAAATCCTGGGTCTGCCTGTGAGCCTGGCAGCTATTTGATCCTTCAAATATTACCCATTCCTCCATATGAGAACTTCAGAAGTCCCCAAACACCAGGCTTCCCTTTTTCCAGAGGCAGGAAGGTGACAACATGAGGGGCAGTAGCAATGAGAATCAAGCCTAAATGAGTTCCCAGAAGTTAGATGGTGAGTCTAGTGATCGAACCCAAGTGACCGTCAGGCATGTTCAGACAGGCACTGCAGTGCCTCTGCTCTCTGCTTGGTCCAGGAGGTCCCCATTCCTCTACAAACAGATGTCAGGGCCCAACACAGGGTCAGAACAAAAGACATGGCTGGACACTGTCCGTGGCAGGGCCTAGGGCTGGGCAGAGGATCAGTTCCTTTACTTCCCAGATGCAGGAACCAACCCTCCAGCCCTTTTGGTATTAGGAGACTAGGACTCACTGCACTTACACCTCAGCACCTTCCAAAGTCATTTTCTTTGACTGCAGAAGTACCAGCCTCAGCCCAACTTCCCAGCCAACCCCTCCCCACTCTCTACCAGGCCACAGCTGTACCCACAAATCAGGGGTTGAGAGTAGGACTCAAGGACAGCCCCAGGATGTTGGATTACAGCCAGGGTAGGCACGGACAGCAAGAGGACACAGCCAGTGGGAGGGGCACAGCTGGAGGAGCTGCTGAGCGTGGCTAGGCTGAGGCTGGAGCTCAGTGGGCCAGAGAGCAGTGGCGGCTGCCTTTCAAGTACTTTAAAATCACTTACAAAGGCCGGATTAAATGATCAGAAATTCCATTTAATAGGACAAATAAAGAAATAACAATCTACTCTATCAGCCTGGAGAAGGCGAGCTGGATGGGTTTTTTTCCCCCTCTAAAAAGGAAAAAGGGAAGGAAGGGGGGAAAAAGAAGGATAATGTGTGTTTACTCAAGCAAAGAAAAAAATATTTAAGTGATGTCGGGGAGAAGATTGCAGTAACTAGTGAAGAATAACATCGTCTACTTTGCTGTCAAATCACACCCGAATTTCAGTAATAGATTCTCGGCTGACACTCAATTCAATTCGAAGGTGATCCTGCTTTATCCCAGCCCATCAAATATTAAACACTTGCATTAGCAGGTGCTGCCGCTTCCCAGCTTAAAGCGGTGGGCGGGCGGGCAGCAGGGCTGCTGAGGCCCTTCTGCTCTGCTCTCGGCTCAGGGACAGGGCAGCTCAGCGTTATCTGCCGTCATCCTCAGTCTTATCGCAGCTAAGCGGAAAGACCACTTCAGATAACATTAGATGCTTGCCCTGACGCGTCACCATGATTAGGTTATTATTATAATTATGACTCCCCAAGATCTTCCATAGACTGGGATGTGTGGAAGGGGGATGGAAGGAAACACAGCCCAGAAAGGCGAGGCTGGACCAGGGCAAGTCAGAGCATTGGTACCAGGCAAGGTGGCAGCTGATCCCGCCTGAGGGATGCCTTTCAGGAAGGGCAGTCTAGCTTGTCAGAGCGAGGGCAAGATGAATTGGCGTCTCCACTGTGGCCGCAGCGTCATGCCGCACAGTTTCATATTCCCAGATAAAGCATGATAACCAATTGCTGCCGTGACACGGCTTCATCCAGCACTTCCTCAGGGGGACACGGGGAGAAAAGTGGGGGTGGCATGTGCACATGGGTCTGCCAAGCTCCTAATAAGAGGGATTTAATTTTTACAAATGCTGCTTCCAGCGGGGCCTTCACATACCAGCCAAAGTCCAAAATGATATTAAAACCGGTTAATTAAAACTGCTCTTCTTCAGCCTGGGCTCTCTTCCTGTTGCCCCTGCTGAGAACCCAGGCATGTCTCCCTAGGGTACTGACACACACTCCTGCAGAGTAAGCTCCTCCTTTGGACATGACCACCTGTCTCACAGAACCATCCTTGGCCCAGTACCAGGGCCTAGCATCTCAAACCCTTCCCCCCACCATAGCTCCTGCTTGGGTACCTTGGGCACAGTTACCAGTCACCCATAGAACACAGATGGTCCTATAGCAACTTGTTCTCATGCCATTGTATGATCTGAACCCCTGCACCTGCTACCTGCCCTTCTGTACCCACCTGTACCCACATGCATACTACCTCTCCACCAGATATACATACGCCATCAAGTGGCCTAACCACATATATATTCACACACCACACATTCCCCAGACTCTCCCTCAGATGACTCTGCCCATCCTGCCATGCCTCCATATGTCCTCCTTAAGAGATTACATTTGTTTGTAAATCTTAGCAGAGACCTTCCAGGAATCCAGCTTAGGGAAAGGTGATATGGGCTATGTCTCAGGGATTCTGGCTAGGAAGTCAAGGTTGGCATCCATGGACTCATCAGAAAAGGAGGATCAGGGAGGCTGAGCTCTGTGGCATTTTCCACATCAGGCAATGAAGACAAGTAGACCCATGTAGGGTTTGAGGCGGCTAGGAAAACTTCCTGGTGGGACTGAATGGTATTGGAAGATCAGAGTACAGATGACAGGGGAGGACAACATTCTAAGCAGAAAAAAGACAAAGGAGAAGGGTGTGGCTGGGGCAGTCAACTCAGACAGAAGGAAGCACATCTTGAGGTACTGCCACCCAACTCTGCGCAGTACTAAGCAGTGTCAAGGGGACTTAGTCCACACTTTCACTTATGCCTGCTTCCACTCCTGCTCCTTCCCTCTCTCTTGCCAGCCTGTGGAGGGTTGCGGATGGGGGTCCAGAAGCTTTCTGACCTTGATGGTGGCGGGGGGGAGTAATCTGTTTTAAGAGCTCTCTCCAAGACTTTATGCCTCAATCCCTTTCCCAGTGTTGATTCCAAACTCCTTGGGGGCACTTCCCCAACTGCCCCCTCTCTCAGTCCTCAATGTCCACCTGTCCAGCTGTGCAGTCAGCATTTCACTCCTGGCATTCCTGACCAGAGGCTGGGGAGGGTGGAAGGGTGACTGAGGAGTGTTCTGCACAGCAGGAACTGATATTGAGCCCTGAGAATAGGTGGAACTGGTAAAAGATGCTGGGTCTACCAAACCGGCCTGCCCCAGCCCTGTGCCAGGCAGGAACACACATCTCGCTTCCCCTGGGCTGCTGTAATTTCCACGCACAGGGAAGCAGGTGCCGAGCTGCTCCCGGCTGGCTTTCCCCTCTCGTGGCTCTGCCCGCCTTGGCTGCAGCCCCATTAGCTTAGTGGCCAGCCATCTGCGACGGGCCTGCCGCACAGGCCCGCTGTAGGCGCGGCGGGTGGCCCCCTGTGTAACAGGGAGCTTTGCCATTAGCGCCTTTAATATTCTGACACCTCAGCACAGCCTGCTATTACATGCAAACGCTGATCGCCCTGTGAAATTACATTGCTGGGCCTGCGAAATGGAATCGTGTATAATCAGCCTCCTCCATGCACTGTCAGTCCCATCACAAACACGGCGCCCGGCGGCTTACGGGGGCTTAGCAGCTGCGACAAGTGTATTGGGTTTAATAGATGAAGTAGCCCTCATCGGCAGCAGCACCAGATTCTTTAAAGAGGAAAGAAGAGGCATCTACAGCTGCTCTGGTGCCTCTGCCTACCCATATCCTACCTATGAGGATATGAGAGTGGTGGACCTGAGAGTGAGGTGGACAATGAGTGGGCAGGGTGATGATGGTTGGGTAAAGGGCCAGAACCCAACTCATACTGAACATGAAGCATACTGCTGCTCTGCAACTTCCAAAAAACCCAGAGCTCCCAAGCCAGCCCAGCATATCCAGCCTACTCAGCCTCCTCATGAGGTGGGGAGAAGCAGGCCTTTGACCACACCTCTGCATGACTTGTCTGTGATAGGTCATTTCCCAAGATTAAAAGCCAAAACCAACCACCTGTGAGTCCCCTAACATCCACCAGGAGAAGCCAGTGAAGGTGATGCTTTAGAAAAAGTCTGCCAAAATAAAGGCTACCTAGCTTTTCACCCAACTGACCAACACTTTATAGTTGGTGAACCAAGGCCAGTGGTAAACACTAGGATGGGGTATGACACGTGTTCCATGCCTCATGGAAAGAGTATGTTATGGACTCAGGCGTCAGAAAAACCTGTATTTGATTCCCAATTCTGCCAATTATTAGTCTTATAACCTTGGATGAGTTATTAAACTGAGTCTCAGTTTTTTGTACTGCAAAATGGGATGACAGTAATTTCCCCAGGTGTACATGTGGTCACCCAGGAATACTCACTTTCATTGCCACCTCCAGACACTCTTGGTGCCATCACTCAAAATGCACGTTGCCTTTTCATGTTGAGAACACTGCTCCCTCTCCTTTATCCAGGTTCAGCCTAACACCAATTGTAGCAGACTCTATTTTCCAGTGTTGGCTGCAACACTATCCGCTATCTCCCATCCCATAGGCTCTGGCACTGTGACTTATATATCTGTCACCAAGAGAAGAAGTCAATGTTCCCTGGAATCAGGGTGGGCTTTTGTAACTATTTCTACAGACAGATTAATATAGAAGTAATGTGATACCAAGGCTACTGCAGAAATACTTAGGTGGCTTTCACTTCAGTTGCTAGAATACTTGCGCTTGAACCCTGTCCTGAGGCAGCCATACTGTGAGGAAACTCAAAGTGCCCAAGGAGAGATTACACAGAAAAGCCATGAGACTCTGTGAGCAGAGAGGGAAGCAGCTAGGAGCTGCTCCAACCAGGTGCAGAGCTAGATCTAGTCACTACCTGACTATAATCTCTTGAGAGAGCCTGAACTAGAATCACATAACTGAGCTCTTCCTGAATTCCTGATTCAAGAAATCATGGGAAACTATGAAGTATTTGTTGTTTAAGTTACTACAGCAATACTAACTAGAAAACCAGTACTTACTCACTTTTAGATGTACTCTGTAGATATCTTCAAATTTTTTCCTATTGCTTCTACAGACTATTCCTCTCCCTCCAGACCTTCATTTCAAATCGCCATCACTCTTGGTAATTTCAGTGTCTAGAGAATAATCCAGCCTAGGAAATTTGCCTCTAAATTTCTCAATTCCTGCTGCTTGTTAATGACATTCTCTTATCTACTTCAGTTATCTTTCCCCAGGCCACACCCTGCGACTTGTCACTCAGAACTGCTTTTCCTCTGAAATCTCATGATGACACATTTCACTCTGACCCCAGCCTTCTCTTCTTCCAGGTTTTGTATGCTTTCTTCCTCTGCTCTTGCTTTTTTCCCCTAGTCTATCCACCCCTTCTGGCCTTAATCCCTTTTTTAGTAAGCCTGAACCCTTCAATCTATTATCTCAACTACCTACCTCTCAATCTTCAACTTCCTTACCTGCACCCCTTCCCTGAAAAACCCCAACTATGACTCAATTTTGCCATATTTGCGCTTAAGCTAAGTGATGCCAGAAGAAGTCACATTTACATGTAGGAAGTAGTCACTACAGATCCAAGATTGCAACCATCAATGGTAACCCAACAGTCCTACTCCTCTTCTAGTTTTAAAAAAGATACTAAAAGCCACTAGGCAAAATTCTTTCAATTGCATGGCCTGCATTTATAAATGCATCTGCTATTTTTCCTGCTTTCACAGGAAAGGTGAATCAATTCTGATGGAATGTGAATCCCGCACCTGTGCTTCACATGTCATCCCTTTCCACCTCCTCAGGCCCTTTGCTCCTTTCCTTTCTAAATCCTTAGCCTTACCTTCTCTGCTGGCTCCTTCCCTAACTTAGCATTGAACCAAATGCTTGAATCTCTATCATCCTTACAGAACTTCTCTCTCAATTTTCTCACTGAAAAATGGGTATAATAATAGTTCCAACCCCACAGAGATGATGTGAAGATTAAATAAATTATTGTACGAATAGTGCTTAAAATGATGCCTGGATCTCTGAAAGCTGTGAGGATTAGGTTATGATTTTAAAAGTTCTCTATTCACTCCACTGCCTATTCTCCTGTTAACCAAACTTCTCAAAACTGTCTCCACTCACCTCCATTTACCTCCTCCATCATTCCTTAAGAAACTGCTGTTGGTTTTCATCACAGTTCCTGCTATGGTCAACAATCCTTGTGATGCTGCTCCCATCTGTGGATAGTTTCAGGTTCTTACCTGTCTTTACCACTCTTCAGCTTACTTCATCTTTGAAACCCTTCTCCCTTTGGTTTTCTTGACACTTGTATTCTTTCAGTTTTCCTAGCTCTCTGCCATGTTCCTTACTAGCTCCTGTATGGTTTCCTCTCATTTGTTTATCTTATATGTGACTCACACATGCTGCACTCTCTCTTCCTATTTTTTTTCCACACTCAACTACTCTCCTTGGGTGATTTCTTCATCTCCCTTATCTTTGGCCTAACTTCCAAATCTATAGTTCTTACTGCTACTTGAGTGTAGTGCCTACATGGCATTTCCACCTGGATTTCACAAAGGTGCTTAATTCTCAGTATGTTTAAAATCCATCCCAACATCTCCTCTTCAAATTGCTCCTTTTCCTCAGTTTCCAAATTCTAGTGTATGCCACCACCAACCTGTATTACTAAGCCAGAAATGTGGAGACCACTCTTGACTGTCTTCTTCCTTTCTGCTACCAAGTCCTGGAATTATTGTTTCATGCTGCCAAGCTTACCCAAGCAATCCCTTCTGCCTGCCTAGAATGCCCTCTGTCTTCTCCCACTTTTCACTCTGGTTTGAACACATATTCTTTTAACACTAAACTCAAAAGTACCTTGCCTCTATAGTCTTTCTGACTGATCCTGCCTTTAAATCCACCTACATATACTCTGAACAGAACCCATACCATGAGACTTATTTCCCATTTTGCTGGGAGATTCCTAAGGGCAGGGGTTATATTTGCTGTCTCTGGATGGTCTCCATGGAGGAAAGAGGAAGGTAAGGAAGAAAAGACATTCTCTGTGGATATACATCGCTAAGCATGAAGGCCTGGTTCCCAGAGCTTCAACTCCTGTCAATCCTACCCAGTGTCCTTCAGAAACCATCACAGTTCTTGCCCAGCAGAACAGCAATCCGCCACAGCCATTTCTGGAACTAGGAACTTAGCTACCTGCATTAGAAAGAACTCCTTCTCCCCTTCATTTCTGAACTCATTAGCCTAGCCTCCACCACATTCCTCAGGCCCAGCAAAGCCCTGGTTAGCAAAGCTACAGCAGCAAAAGGATGGGCCCTGGCATCACATGGCAGGAGCCCATCCTCCCAAATCCCAGTTGGTGGTTCTGTTGCACAGTGATCTCTGGCTACCAACAGACTTCAGGGACCCCAGAGCTGCTGCTTCTGTCCATCAACAAAACTTGAGTGGGATAATTATGCTCTCTGCATACTTAACCTTACTGCTCACTGCCTACAACAGGATGGCTGCCTCTAGTACGCTGGGCCACCATCACAGCAAAGGCAAGGGTTGAGCCAGAGGTCCAAGTTCTACAGCACTTGTTACTGGGGGCTCCAGGATGAGAGGATGGCTGACAGCTCGGTTTGATCCCATTAGGGTCCTGAGTATTTTCAGGTGGAATAATCTTCTTACAGTTCCCAGATCTCCTGGCTTTGCTGCTGAGTTGGGGGAACATGGGCACACTGGGGTTACTGGGAAGAGAACCAGGTAAAAAGTTAGTGAGCCATGCTGCCTGAGCCCCCACAGAGGAGGTTGGCCTGTCTGGGGTTCCACATGCACTGCCAGAGTCTAAGGCAGCAGGTTGGTCTGAGCTAGCTGCCCAGGGTGAGAGCTATATTGTGAGTTTTCTTTGTTTTCATTACAATTTCCTCTCCCACTGATTCTTTTTAGCCAGTCCTTTCCTCCCCGGGGTGCTGGGATTGAATGAAACACCACCCCCGGCACCAATAAGTGTATTTCAATTACATCTGTCACTGCGTAACGATATAATGATATATCATGTGATATTAAATCCATGGTAATCATATCAGGGATTTTTTTTAATCGTGCACTAATCGAATTATTACATCTCTATAATTAACAACAGGAGGTATGGAAATTCAGTTAAGGCAGTAAGCTCAAGATAGTCCCCCCACCTCCGTTTCAGCTCCCCCAGATTAGGACCAGATTAGGAGATGGGGACTTCAGGGCACTGGCAAGCTGGGCCAAAGCCCTCGCCTCCTAGTGCCTCAGTTACAGGAAGACCCTTCAGCATCCAAGGCTGACAGAAATCATCCAGATGAGATCAGGATGCCTGTTTGTCTTGTAGCTGCTCAGGAAGGAGCCTGGGCCAGGCTGAAGCCACATACAGAGGTCCAACCACAAGGCTCAGCTAAGGCTTCCAGATCTCCTGCCACTTCCAACACCAACTCATCTCCATGGAAAAGAGTGTTACCTTTCCTCCAAATCAGCAAGGCCTTCAAAGGTGCTTGTGCAGCACAGGGCAAGTTCCTGCCTCCTGCACTAGAACTGCTCCACACTCTTCCTCTCTCTGACCTATCTCTCTGACCAGGTCCAGCAGCTGTGATGTCTCTGTCTCTTGCTCCCACAACCCCTGATGATAGCTGAACAAACAACTTTTCCTGGGGCCATGCCTCCCTAGCTCTTTCTCTTTCTCTCTCTGTCTCTGAAGTCTGGCTCTTCATATTACATAACAAGTGGGTTTTGATAACTGCCGGGTGTTCCCCTATACCCCAAAGTCTAAGTTCTTATGTCCTCCTACCCAGGCCCAGATGGAGAGAGGAGGGGCAGGGAACTGTAGCTTGAACTATGTCAAATGACCCTGTCTTTCCAACCCCCCTTCCTGATACTGAGCTGTTAGGGCTAATCCCCTCAGGGGTGTCAGAACCAGTCTGCAAAGCAGAATTCTGTGTTTCAAGTCCAAAGCTTTGAACTTGGCATGTAACTAGTCCTCAGTGAGGGGCAGGCATTTTGCTAAGTTTGACTCTCAGAAGTTTGACAGGCCTGAAGATAAAAGAGAAAAATCATGTCCTTTTTCCTAATATAAAGGAGACACTAATAGCAGTCAGCACTTAGGCAAAGAACTTTGTTTCTAAAGTGCTTTTCAAATTAAAATCTAATCTTTTATTGAGCATGCAACGCCACCATCTGTCCACCCCTCACACTAGAAGGTGTGTGCATACTTGCACACAGAACAAACATCCACTTACTTTCTCCCTGGGAAAAAGGAGATGTTCAAAACATTCGTCCTACCTCCTCCTCCCTCTTGACTGGATTGCTTATGTAGCACTTTTTTTTTTTTTTTTTTAAGCTACCCTGTGCCAAACCCTGTGCTAGAGATCTGCGGATCAAATGGACCACGCCAGTGCCCTCAAGGAGCTCCCAAGGTAGGAGAGACATGTAAACACACTTGCAAAACAAAGCAGATAGGGTCAATATCCTGCAAAAACAATAGGGGAGAAAGGAGTCCTGGAGAGAAATCAGTGAGAAGGACATAGATGGCCTTCAGCGGGACATAATATGTGAGGTGCCATATAGGCAAGGAGCTCAGTTCAGTTCTCTGAACTGAGACAAGAAATTCCTAAAAAAGTAGATGAGTGGCACTTGAAACTGAGGGAGGATAAGATCACCCAGGAAATGAAAGCCTTTAGAGTCAGAAGAAACCTTCTCTGACGTTTGAGAAAGGGAAGGCTGAGAGATGAGATCAAACTAGGGAGCCTCCACAGTTAAGACCCAAAGAACCTTCTCTCTGCGGCACATCCAAGGTCCTGCCCTTATATATTCCTTTGTCAAATCAGTCTTCATTCTACCCAGGGGTAACAGGACAGAAGAATCCAGGCTTTGGAATCACACACACTCACATTCAAAACATTTATTGAGAGCCTATTACCTGACAGACTATCTGCACATATATAGCAACAGAGACAGAGTATTGTCCTCAGACAGCTTAGTTTGTTGGAGAAAAAAAGATGTTAAATAAATAAATAGCAACATGAATCATTATGAAGTTGCACCTATAGTAAGGGCTCAAAGAAGAAATTAAAACTATTATGATAGGATGAAGTGGGGATATTGACCTAATTGAGAAATACTTCCCCCGGAACAGATAAGCAGAAATTGTTTGACTGAGAGGGAATGGCGTTTAGGGACCTGCTAAGGCGTTTAGGTGAACTATGCCCAAGCACCCGGAAGGAATCAAATCAAGACCAGTGCCCCTGAAGCACAAAAAGCAAGTGTGAAATGTGGCTGATAAGGAGGCAGGAATATAGCCCCAGCAAGTCTTCAGTGAAAGTTCTGTACATTTTCCTAAGGCCATCCAAGGGCTTTCTGCTATCATGCTATATGATCTTGAGGTGCACTACTAGGGTAAAAGTGAGTTGCTCTGCACATCTATCCCTCCCCATTGCTAAAGGTATCCAACCCTGGAAAAAACTAATTGAGAACCAAGACCATTTTCTATGTAGAAGAGAAGGAAGAAACTACACAAGCATTCACTTACTGAACATTCCACTCTCAGTGAAGGCCTGCTAGACCCTAGGCAACTCAAAGAGAATCACAACTATATCCTGCCTTCACAAGACTCAATGCTTTTAAGGGAACCAGACTTAGAACCAAGAGCTGCCCAAGAACTGTGGTAACCAGTGAGTAGAGAAAACCACACTAAGCATGGAAAGGAGGGAAGTGGTCGGGCCCAGAGGAGCCTAGAGTGGGGTGTGCTGTTTCCTGGTCCTTGCCTTGCCACAGAAGCAGCAGCTGGTGGTGTGGCATAGCATACCACACAGAGACTGCAGACTCAACAGGGGCAGGAGTGTGAGAAGGACCTTAACTATGGTTCCTAGACAGGGGTTGGAGACCTAGGCCAGGATCTTCTGGTTACAAAGCTGAATATTAAAAAGATGTGACCATAGAGGAGAGGAGGGAGGGAGGAGTGCATGTAGGGGAGAGTGACAGAGATACAGACAGACGCACTGATTCACTGTACTGTCTCAGGATAACTGGAGGGAGCACCTTAAGAATAAGCAATAGTGTTGAGCACAGTGACATGTGCCTGTAATCTCAGCTGCCTGGGAGGCTGAGAGAGGAGGACTGTGAGTTTGAGGATAGCCTGGGCAACTTAGCAAAATCTTGCTTCAAAAAAATTATCAAAAAAACAAAACAAGGGGCTGGAGAGTGGCTCAGTGGTTACAGTGCTTGCCTAGCATGCGCTAGTATGCGAGTACGAACCCCAGCACCACATACACAGCGAAGTCTCGGATCAACAAAAGCCACATGAAAAACTAAATAAAATTGATTCTCTCTCCCTCTTTCTTTAAAAAACAAAACAAGACAAAACAAAACAAACAAACAATAACAAAAAAAAAAAAACAAAAAAAACATAAGCAACAGGACCTGAGTAGAAAAATCACTTCAGGAAATGGCAACTCCAGTACCCAGGCTTCGGTGTCTTTATTGAAAATGAGAGGCTTAGTTACCGGATCTCTTAGATTCCTTCCTGATCAGAAATTCATCAGATCTGAGGCACTTCAACGACCCACAAGAGTCAGACTTGTATTTGTCCCACTTTACTTATGCTGTTCTTCACCCACGGCACTCACTTGTAACCTCTCTAAAACTCTGCCTGTCTGCCATCTCCCATGTGTCACCTTCATCACCACACCCAGTTCTCCCAACAACACTTTGCTAAATCATGGAGCATATGTATCTGATACTCTTGCTTGGTTGGTCTAAGGACTATCTTATCACTCTCTGACCTATCTCTTCCATTTCAGAGGCAGGAGGGAAGCTATACTCCACAGGCCCCAGAAGCAAGCAGATGCTGTTCCAGCCTGAAGTCTAGGTCCCCTTCCCTCTGCTCACAGTCCTCTGAGAACTCGACAGGCCTCCACTTGAAAAGGGTGCTAAAAGCAATGATGTCTCCAAGTGCAATGGGAGATATTTGTGTCTGCTTTACCCTTGGCTCTTTGCTCCGGTTCAGGTAGGAGCGGGGTGGGCCGGCTGGCAGATCTGAGAGCGCGGCACGCCCCAGCGGGCAGGGCGCATAGCGCGGAGGAAGGCGCGAGTCAGTCTGGAGTGCTCCCCATTTATCAAGCTCACGCAGGCCGCCAGCCGAGCGAGTCTTTCTATCATTACACCTCTCAAAATCCGATTCATACCACTAATCCTGCCTTCATTCTCCCAGATTAATAACATCTCTTTCAACCTTCACAGTGTGATAAATAGACAAAGAGAGAACAAAAGGAGAGACAGAAGAGAGAGAAAGAGCTGGAGCAAGTCCCCATAATAGAGAGAGCCGAGAAAGAGGAGAGGGAAAAAAGGAGAGCGAGCCAGAGCAGGCAGCGGTCAGAGACTGCAGCTACCTCAGAGAGCGGCTCTGAGGAGAGCTGGCGGCTGCGCCCCGCTATGCGCTCTGCTCTGTCCCCAAAGAGAAAGAAAGGCTCGTTAACAGCTCCGTCCTGCCTGTACTTTTGTTCAAATTCTTTTCTTCCCTTCCAATCCTGCTTTAGGTCAAATTCCAGTGAAAATGAGTCTCCTGGCTTCTTAGTCTCCTTCCAGCCTCTGGACCAGGCCCATAACCAACCTGGCCCTTGGCAGATGCCTGGGTCTGGGTAAATGCTGGGCTGGGAATGGGTTTAGCAAGTATGGAGCAAGCTTTAGGCAATCCTATCATGAATCCTCACCCCTTCCCTGCTCTTTCAGCAGAATGGGAAAGGAAATAGAGAAGAGGGAGGGTTTGGGGTTCAATCCCTAAGGCACTGTCCTACACACTTTGCTACCATAATGCCCCCAAAAGCCCACTCTAGGGTCCCTAACCCCTAGCAGCCCTGCCTGATGGTGCAAGTAAATACCTTTCAGGTTTGCAAAAGCAGAGGTATAGGCCACAAATCCAAATTATGGTGGAGGTGTGTGACAGGACAACAAACCCACTGAGCTCCAGTCCTACCATAACAACTGATTTCTGGCACTTTTAGTTCTCCTCCCAGAAGCTCGTTGACACTTGGCTCCACAGCACATTCCCTATGCTCTCCGTAGACATAGTTCAAGGACCCACTTCTGCCATCTGAGCTCTTCCAGGGGACTTTACTCACTCCCTCTTCTGCGCTCTGAAAAGCAGTGCCATTTACATACCTGTAGTGACTATGTGTTTCCCTTACTCCACTGGGACTCTATCTTCTGATTTCTTTCTTTTCAGGTCCCAGTTATCCAGGGCACTTCTACTCTTTCTTGACTTTGCCCAAGTTAGCCCAAGCCGAGCATAACTTGACCCTCCTCTGGACTGCAAAACATTACATGCCTAGGCTGCTGGCTGGCCTTGTTTAGAGGGAGAAGCAGAAGCACACCACACCAGGAAGTTCAGACAGCCCAGTGCAGCCACTGCCTTCACAGTATATTGAAATTAGGGAATGAGGGCTGCGCCAAGCTGCCAGGACCACTCATGCATATTCACGATAGGTTGTGGGGTGAGACAGAGTATGTGTGGAGAAGGAAACTCTGCCCTGCCCTTCCCAACCCAGCCTAGCGGAGGAGCATTCCAGGAAAGTTAAGGCTTCTCAAAGAACTGAGCTGGTTGGTAGATGGGAATGCTCTGCTGCAGACCTTTGGTAGAAAGCTGGTGGCCTGCTGGTCTGTTTAGAGGCAGGTCCTTTCTAGAGAATCTCTCACAGATACTTTCCAGATTCTTTCCTCCAGAAAACCTTCTCTTCCTTCCCTCTGTCCCCCTCCCCAAAACACAGGTCTCCTTTTGGGCCCAAATGGCTGCTGCCCATACTCACCACTCATTCCTGCGGACTCCATTACTTCCAGCCCAGTTCAAAAGTTTGCCCAGTTACATGTCTACTTGAAATACTATAAAGGCTCAGGAAAAAAAAGGAGGCTCCACAGGGCCCAGTAAAAGAGTAAAACACAAGGGGAAGGGATTTGAAATAGTCATTGGGATCTCTTTCACAAAAATCTAGGTATTCCATTAACCTTCCCTCAGCCCCACACCAAAAGGACTCTACACTTTCTTCTCTTCTACCAGACCTCTAGCATTAGACACCTGCAATAGGGAGGGTGGAAGAATGACAGTGACTGATGTTCCTCCATGGGCCCAAATGATCCAAAGGGGTGGGAGGCTGAAGAGAAAGGGCAAGAAGGAGAAAGAATAATATAGTCTCAGTATCAGGTACTAATCTGCCCTACAAGCAACCTAGTCTACTGTTGTCCTGGCCCTTAGAGCAGGCTAGGTCCAACTAGACTTACAGGCCCACACTGCCTCCACATCCAAGGTCAAAGAGGATTGCAGAAACATGGACCCCAGACCTTCCTTCCCTAATAGACAGCATCATCCAGAGTTATCCCTGCTTCTTACCTGTATCTAAAGCCTCCCACAGTGAGTAACCAGTTGACTTTCTGGACAGCTTCCCTAGGGGCTCAAAAAGATGGTCTAACCCGTACAGTCCCAACTCTGATAGGTGGACAGGACAGGTTTTAAGAAGAAATATCTTAGCAGTCCCTCTATCCTCTGCCTCTATTGCCAATCCTTATTTAACATACCTTCTTCTTCCTCCCCTTGTTTCCCTCAATTTCTTGATGCCTCTCTGAACCTTTCCTCCCAAGGCAAGCCACTACCAGGTCATGCAAGGCTAAGGTTTAAATCTCACCTCCTCAGGGGACTTTTCCCTTCAGTTAGAGAAACAACACTAGACCCCAGTAAGGAACTTATTGGGGGCAGGGATCAGACAGAAGGAAATCAGTCAGGCACAAAAGGGTCTCTGGAAGATCAAAAAGTTGGATTCAAGTGATGCTTTCCCTTTACTCCCTAAGTACCGGGTTCTAGACCTCACTCCTCTAGGCAGCCAAGGAAAGGAGAAGTTGGATCCTAATGTGTAAAAAACTCTAGCAAAGCAAAATCATTTACTCTTTGCTGCGACTGCTCAGCAGAGCTAATAAATCTTGCATGAGCAGGGCCGATTCTAATTTCCTAATATGAAAAGGCATTTGGATTGAGAGAGAGGGGGAGATAAAAGTGATTGAATCTCCAATAGTCCAGGTTACTGACAAGAAACATCCTGCTCAGCCCTGAGAGAAGGATGGCAGCACCCGCCTGCCCACACACACCCATCTGTCCTGCCCCCCTTTTGGCGTGATACATCTCAGTCTCTTCTATTGACAGGACGTGGCTTTAAACACAGTTACACAAGTTATCATTTCTGCCTTCTGATCAATCTGAATTTTCAGGACAATTACCCTCTTAATCAATGATTGCTATCAGCAGCCCCGCGCCTGGACGGATTTCTCAGCAAGGTAATCATGCCGCCAGGCTGGACGGCGCGTGCATAGGCAATGAAGCTCCGGGTGGGGTCTCCTCCCTCCTTGAGCCCCCATGTCCCAGCACCACTGCCAGCACTGAGGACAAGGACGACAAAGTGTGAAGGCCACTTCAAGGAGTGGTGGGAGCAGAAGGAAGGGGAGGGAGTCCAGCCACCCAATCAGCCTTCCAACCACCTGCCTATAGAGCAAACCTATTAAAATACTAGATTTACTGCCCTCCACTTTAATGCATCTTCACTTGTCCTCCTGCTATCATTTCTACCTCCTCATTAGCCTAATAAAGCCCAGTTCAAATTATGGGCTTAAACTATTAGGGTGAGGAAGTACAAAGAAAATAGAAATACTGGTTTTACTAATCTCTCAGAAGATAGTGATCCTAGGATCCCTTTTCTTCCATGGACCTGGTTCATGTCAGCTACTGAATGGGATGGCAGAGGCAGCTTCTTTTGGTTCCTTTAATACCTGGGCACCTGGAGCTATCACAAAGCTGGCCTGGCCTTGAGCCAGGAGGCCACCCAGCGCGACACTCCCTCTTCCTCCAGAGTCCTCCCACAGATCCAGCCCTCCATGCCATAAAACAATCCAGAGCCCCTCATGAGAAGATACAGTGGAATCAATGTTCAATTAGCTGGAAGTCTTTATCTTCCACAGTGGGAGCAACTCAGAAGTGTTGTTTTTTGTTTTTGTTTTTGTTTTGTACCACAGAATGGAATCCAGGGGTACTTAACCATGGAGCCACATCCCCAGTCCTTTTTGTATTTTATTCTGAGATAGGGTCTTGCATATTTTTTTTAAACTCAGAAGTTTCTTTTCTTAAATCTCCTATTGTTGGGAAAGGACTCAATCTTTTTTATTTTTATTTATTTATTTATTTATTTCAGTGCTGAGGACCAAACTCAGGGCCTTGCGCACGCTAGGAAAGGACTTAATCTTAAGAGGCCAACAGTGGAATGAAAAGGGCTTGGTTCAGGATGTTGATAAATGAACTTAAGTTCCAGTATGGGTATACAGTTATACTCATGGCAGAGTGGGTAATGGGATTAAAACAGGTCCTGACTTGTACAGGAATGTTCATAGCAGCATTATTTATAATAGTCCCAAAGTGAAACAACTCAAGGGTCCATCAACTAACTGAGTGAATAAAGAAAATGTGGTATATCCACATAGTAGAATATTACACAACAATAAAAAGAAATGAAGTACTGATTAATATATGGTACAACATGGATGGACCCTGAAAATTATGATAAGTGAAAGAAGTTAGTCATTAAAAAAAGGTCACATGGTCACATATAATAAATTCCCTTCACTGTCAGAACAGGCAAATCTATAGAGAGCAAAAGTTGATTAGTGATTGCTTAAGGCTGGGGTGTTTGAGGGAGAAATAGGAAATGACTGCTAATGGAGTTTCTTTTAAGGGGGACAAAGGAATTCTAAACTTACATGGTAACAGCTGTATAACCTTATGAATATTATATACATACCATATACATTAAATGGGTGAATTATATGGTTTATGAATTATCTCAGTAAAACTACTTTTTAAAAAAAATAATAACTATGATCAAAGAAGTACAAGGATCCCACTGCAGGCTCACCAAGAACGAAAGTCAAGGAATGCTTAGGTACAGTGCCTCACACTGTGAAAGCACTCAAGTCAGGTGCTCAAAGAGGGAGTAAGTTCCATATCCTAAAGGATAAGTAGAAGTTCACAAGGCAGGAATGCAGTCAGGGACTTTCCAGGCAAACAAAAATGAATGTAAATAAAGCCTGGAAGCAAACATATAGGCCATCATGGCATAACTGGAAAAGGACTTTGGAGGTTCTCAAAGCCATAAAGATTTCTTAAGTTGAGAAGGTTAGTACAGGATAGTCTGAGGTTTGATGGTTCAGGCTTAGAAAACAAGATGTCATTATTGAAAGGGCATAGTTTTTGAGGTCATAATAGCCAAAGTTTAAATCCTTAAATCCTTCTCTCAGTTAACTCTAATGACCAGGGGGACTAGGATTTTGCCTATTTTGCTTAGCACTTTATCCTCAGTGCTTGGCAGAGTGCTTGACCCAGAAGACGCTCAAATGAATGAATGAATGACTATATTGAATTTGATCCCACTTGTCAAACATTTATTGAACACCTTACATGAACCTTGGCATTCTAGTTAGTTAGTACAAGCTCTTCAAGGGTAGAGAACCTGTCTGATCTCTGATCTCTGGCCTTACACAGGTTCTACTGGGCACAAGGCTGGTGCTCAATCTTTAATAATTCCCTTTGTTCTCCCTGTCTAGAAAATTTCCTTAAGACCCAGTGAATTTTTGGATAGGCTTGGCCTGAACACACTACTGTGGCAGGCAAGACAAAAGAAGTTGAAGCTGTAGGAATGGAAGTTTCAGTTGAGCAATAGGAAAAGGCACTGGTGCCCGTGGTATTTGCCCCGAGGCAAGTGATGGTCTTTCAGAAGGTCAGTAGGCAATGAGAGTCATAAAACTGGGAAAGATGGAGTGGAAATGAGTGGACATTCCCACAGTCCATTCTCAGAACCCTCTGCAGACTGTCCTGCATCCAGGCAGTGGGCCTACATGCAGGGAGTAGGCTAGTGTAGGTAAGGTAGAAACATAAGTTGCAAGGCTTTCAGGTGGATAGGGAAGGAAAAGATGCACCTTATTTCCTAAGCACTCTGTCCTGACCCTGAAGATCTGCCATTTCTCTATCTTCCCTCTGGTTAGAACAACTCTTCTGACCATACTATGAAAGGGCTTCTCGATTTCCCAGCCCCCTCAATTCCTACAGGGCCTCCTCCTCCCTCCTCTCTTCCCTCTCTTTTCTTCTTGCAGAGCTTCCCTTAAGCCATAAAAATAAAATAAAACACAAACACCCACAGTCCAGGAGGAGGGCGTCAGACAGATAATGGGCATTTTATATCTTTTTATGACACTCCCCATAGGCAGCTCAGCAATCACAGTGCAATAAAGGCAGGCATGCAGCTTGCATAGTTAAACAACTGCCGGGTAATTAGGCACAGCAAACACACCACCGGGGAGGCCTTAGGCCTGCCCTGGGATCTGCCTGTAGCCACCTGCCTGCTTGCAACCATGTAGGTGCCAAGGCCAGGCCTAGCACCACACAACCTGGTCATGGTGCTAGGGACAGACCACTGACAGTTGCCATATGAAAACACCTGCATGTACATACTCAGAAGCAAACCTGTTCACACCCACACTTACACTTCCTAAGCAGTCAGCCCGGACCTCATCTTCCCAGAAGGGTCATTCCTCTTTTCTGAGTAGGACAACCTAGGGTCTCAGGAGGGCCCTATTTAAAAGCCTTTGAAGAAGTCACAGCAGGCACCAGCAAGGAACATCTCGTAAGACTTATCCGTGGCACAAGCCGGGGGGAGGGGGGACACACGAGCATTTGGACAGGCTTATATGGACCCCTTGTCTTGTAAATTTTAACCAGTACCGAGGTGAATTCAAAATAAATTAGTTTTAAAAACAGAGATGCTGTGGGGCTGGAGCAATGGCTTGGTGGATGGAGCACTTGCCTGGCAAGCATGAGGACCCAGGTTCAAAACCTAGCAGCACATATACAACTAAGCGTCAAAGAAACAAAGGCCAGATGGAAAAATAAGTAAAATGGATTATTTCTCTTAAAAAAAAAAAAAAAAAAACCAGAGATGATGTATGCATACTCCATATACATATTCCTATCACTCTATTTACTACTTCTATTGCATTCTTCCCCCATTCATCTATTGACCCATTCATCTTTCCCGCCAGACCAGGAGTTCTGTACAGATGGTGCCCAGGTCTGATTCACCAAGTCCACATGCCCTGACACATAGGGCTTCAGCGGGTGGCTGGTGGCTGAAGGCAAATATAGATATCCTAGCCCAGGCAGAGCACAAGCTACTTGCTACCTGAGGCTCAGACCTAGGCAGATCTAAGCCCAACCAAGAATGAAAGAGAAAATTCTTCACTAGAGCTGAGGGAATGATACTTGTGAATACACATATTACATATTGCCCATTACTTCTTCAGGGATCCTGTAATTCAGAAATTACAGGAAACTGAAGGCTATTACTGGGACAGAAGAAACAAAACCTGGCTACAGTCTCACTTAAGACCGACAAAACAAAAGGGCCCATCTCTAGGAGCCATCCAGATCAGCTCTGATGAGTTAGCAAGGGAAAGTCATGGCACCTAAGTTCAAACCACTTGTCCCCAAGAGCTGATAGCAGGCTTGGTCAGCTCATAGAAGGTCCATAAGTTGTGCCAACATAGCCAGTTACTTTTCCTGGTCTAGCCCTAGCTGCCACTCAGCATCTTCCAAGACAACCAAAAGCAGAGGGAGTGAGAAGCCAGTGGGAGGGCTTGAGCGTTGAGGGTGTTGACAGCCCTTTTCTATCCATCCCACAAAGAAGCAGATAGACAACAACCTTCTCCTTACTCCTTATGGCTTTTGCTTCAGTCCAGGTCAACTTAAACTGACAGATGCCAGCCATCCAAACTTCCCCATGGCACCTGTACAGCTCTCCTCACCTGATGCTAGGCAATGCACTGCCTCCCTTGGGCCTTCAACATTTCTCAATGAGATAGAGTAGTAGTGCCAAGGTCAGAGATCAAAGTAGGCAAGGGTAAACAGAGGGACTTCTCTTAACTTCTCTGTATCACTCTCATTTTCAGGTAGGAGCAAAATGGAGAAACCTAAGGTTATTGCAAATGACCTCATAAGGGCAAAAGTAGATAGGTTACAAGAAGAAATTGTTTCATTCCACTCCTTTACTTCTTGAATAAGGAAACCAAAGCCCCAGAAAGGGCAAATGACCTAACACTAGGGCCTATTTCTTTATTTTCTAGCTTTGGACCAGGGTTCTTTGTGTTGCACCATGTTTCCCTCTAGAGGCAAGGGACTCATTCCTCCCACCTCCAGCTCCTAGAGTCAGGCTACAAATCCCATACCCACACCTCCCACATTGCCTAGTGTGGGCACATGCCCACACCAGATGCACTCAGTCCTCACAAGAGGGTGTTCCCTTGTGTATGTGCATGTCTCTATCTAGGTATACAGAGGAACACCATCTTACTCACAGAGATTCCCATTAAGTAGATGTCACTCTCTAGAGGTCTAAATATCAGGTCAATCCCTATCTCTCCCCAATCACTGACTTTTTTCACATTCTCTGATCATACTACTTGAGAAGGTTCATCTCCATCTCAAACCAGGCCTGACCAGAGGCCTTCAGGTAGAATCTGCTATAGAACAAGGGAAAGGAGGGAAGTTATGGAAGGACAGAATATGGATATACATTCTCCTGGTCATGTGGCTTTGGTCAGGCTTCTAAACCTGTCTGAGTTTCTACTTCAGCATTCCTAAAATATGGACAACCGCGTTCCTTGCTGAGTAGCATGAGGATTAAATGCAATGTGTGTAAAGCATCTAGCACTGCAGCTGGCACCAACTGGAGCTCCATGAACTGGTGCTCTATTACCATTGCTACTGACAAACCAACATAAACTGCCTTACAAGAGTGGTGGCCTGCAGGATGGTGTAGGAAACAGAAGGCAGGGCTGTGTGTCCTGCCTTCAAGGAAGACTCCCCATCCTGTTCTCTCCTTTTTCTATAATTCCTCCTGTTTCCAGAATCCAGTTACAACAATAAAATCAAAAGAAGGAAAACCAAAGACAAAACCCTGGGGAGAAGGCAAAGTAACTAAATGCTCCCTTAGCTCTCATAGACTTAATGGAGCACTGATGCATCTCTCTCTCTCCTCTGCCGCCACACTCCACCCCTTTCCTAAACTGTCCTCAGCTCTTCCACAGTATGTATGCCTCTAGTAGCTACTGAGGTCCCTTCAGCCCTCCACCCCCAGCTTTGTTGATTCAGAGAAGATGTCGATCTAGTCTTTTTCCTCAAGTGGCTCATGGTCCTATATAGGAACACAACAGGCCACACAAAATAACCAAGAGGTATGGACTCCGGGATACACTGAGTCCGAGTACCTGGCCTGTGAGGATTAGGGTACAGGCTCTATGGTCAGAATTCTTAGGTTTAAATCTAGACCCTAATTAGACTCAAAGAGCACCCCAATTCTTATGTGCTCCAGAGCAAGCCCAGAACGTACTTTAAGGTCACAAGAAAAGAGGTGGCTCAAAGTAGGCGCAGGACTAAGAGGCTGCTTCATCTAAGGGGATGCAGACTGAGCAGCAGCCAATGAGAGGCAGACAGGCCCTGAGGGAGGCCTGGGTGTGAAGTTCTGCCACAGATGGCACTGCAAAAACTCCAGGGTGAGGGCCACTTGCATTGGCTGTGGAAAGCCCTGGAGGAAGAAATAATCCCTACTGTCCTGAGTTAATTCCTTCACCTGCTCTTCCCTGCCATGGATATACCAACGAGGGATGCAGACCAAGACAGGCTGGCTCCCTGGCTGTGAGAATACCGGCGCTCTTCTAAGAGCTTTATAAACATGCTCTCAGGATCCCTCCTACTGCAGCTCTCATATTCTGCCATGAGGACACACAGGCCTTCTGCCTAGCAGTCTCGGGATGTCCACAGCTAGTAGCCTAGAAGGTGGGGTTGTCTCTCCCCTGGCTGCCATCGCTGGCCCCTAGACCATCACCCTTTGCATGGTTACATATGTGGCAGTTTCCTAGAGCGACAGCACCCCTCTTGCGGGGAAGCTTAGGCTGACTCCACTCTAGACATCAGGCAATGACTCCTTACTCTGTTTTAACTGTTTTCCTTTGGTAGAAGGCACACATGGATGGTACACATCAGCAGCTTTAAAAGCCTGGAAGCCACCACTTGTAGTTTTTCAAACTGTTTCACCACTTCAGTCCTCTTTCACAAGACTCTCTCTCTCTCTGCCTGGATATCTGTTCCACCCTTCTCCTGAAAATTTACTCATCTTTCAAAACACAATCCAAGTATCTCTTCACTGAAACTTGCTCTGACTTTGTCTTCCACACCCCAAATAAAAATGACTCCACCTGCCTTTGCACTGGAGGCAACAGAACAAAGCAGTTAAGAGCATGGGCTCTGGAGTCTGCTGCCTAGATTCCAAAACCTACTCCACCACTCACTACTGCTGGGCCTTGTGGATGGCACATCACCTTTCTGTGCTTCAGTTTCCTCATCTGGATGACAGCTAATAACAGTACTTAAAAGTTAGAGGATTAAGAGTTAGTCCATAGAAAGCATTTAGGGTAGCATCTGTTATTATCTCCACTTTACTAGTGAAGAAACCAAGGTTCAGAGAAGGCTATTTTGCCCAAGGTCCTAAGAACTAGGTGACAGAGCCAGGAACTGACCTAAGGTACATGTAACCGTCTCTGTACTCCACTAGACAGCCAGGGATGCTGACAGCAGGGAACCAAGGGCATGAGACCATAAACTCTGTTCTTCAGTGTGGGCCACGAGTGAGCCAGTTCAAGCGCAGCGTTAAGTTCATCGTCCATAAGGCTTACATGTGCTCCACTGGGGGAGCTTCTGCCTACAGAGTCCTATGTGTTTACCTTCTCCTGGATCCTTGACCTCTCTTCCCCTTGAAGCCTGGTCACTTCATCTCTGCAATTTGTACTAAACAAGGGAAAGGCAGGGGCACAGTGCTATTACACCATCCTGAGGTCAACTCTAGGAGGTGGGTATTGTATCTCTTGTTTTACAGTGGAAGATACCATGGCTCAAAGTTAAGTGACTCTCCTAAAACCCTACAATTAGTAAGTATAGAGCCAAGATTCTAAATCATGATTCCTGGACTCCAGAGCCTCAGTGTGTGTGTTAGATATCAGTCATCTGCATAGGTTCACAGAGAGATTTGCTCCAGCTCACACAGCTGGCTGGAATTAACACTGGAGTATGAGTCTGACTCATCCGGCTGCAAAGCTCTATTTCTTGCCCCAGTGGTCTCTGGACTGTGAGCCAAATCCCATGGTCCAGTATATATACCAGGTACCACTTGAACACTAAATGAAGGGTAAGTCTCACATACAGCCAGGTTTATTAAAACAATATTGTAATTAATGATATACAAATTCATTTAAAAACCAATCAGAGTCATTTCCACTTTGTTTTCCTTATGTACTCCTTCATCACCATATTCCCTAAGCACAAGTTCCAGAAAATCCTAAATGGAAAAAAGGGGCTGGCTGAGAAATTTTCTGACACTATTAAGAGCTCCTGGTGCTTTGCCTGCCTACCTGCCTAAGAGATGTCCAAAGGCATACTAAAGTACCTTTCCCAAGGTACTACCTTGATCCTTGCCTATAAACTCACAACAGAGAAGTGTCTTTTGTGAAGAATAATTATCCAGAGGTTAAGGCAGCAACAGGAGGCACAATCCCTTCCAGGACTTGAGTTTTATGAATGCTAAGGACCAATGCAATCTTCAGCAAAGAGGACTCAAGTCCCGGGCTACGGAAGGAAGGAGTCAGGGAGGTTAAGTTTCTGTCTTTCCTACCACTCACCTCCAATGCCTTGCCTGCCCACCTAAGACACATGGTCTGGATAAAAAAAGAACACTCAAATTAGGGTTCAAATTCTAGCTTCAACTCTTCCTGGTTATGTGCCTTTAGGCAAGTTACTTAAGTTGCCTAACTTCCCTAAGCCCATTTGTCGTGGAAATCTAGCAGAGCAACAGGCACCTGGGCTCTGGAGCTCATTAGTCCAGCCCTAGATTCAGAGTGGACTCAATGCTTGTTGATACCTAGTATATGCCAGATCCAGTGGCATATACAGAGATGGGTAATATAAAGACCTCAAGGAGCTCACAGTCTAGGAGACACAAACACATAAGCATGTGTTATGCTCAGTACAAAGTTCTGAAACCATACAAAGGAGGAGGTGACTGACATTTTTTTCCAGAGGTGGGGGAATACTAGAGAAGGCTTCACACAAAAGGGTTTTGAAGGATGAACAGGAGTTTCCCAAACACACTAAAAGTGTAAAGGCAATGTAAACAAAGTAAGCAAAGGAAACAGCATAGCAAAGAGAAGTGAAACAGTCATGTATTTGAAAAGCAGAAAGAAGTTTGATACAGCTGAAATAGGGGGAAAGAAGATATGGAGATAGGGATGTTGCAATGACCTAGATCATCTAGGGCTTTGGGATCTTGCTCAAGAGTACAGACAGGGCATAGTCTTGAATACTACCCTCTTTTCTCCAGTGATCTTCCTGTCAAAACATGCACCCTGCAATAGCACCCTTTTCTGTGCCTTTGATTTAAGAGTTCTTCTCCTGGCCCTGACAGTAAGGCATTTCTGTCCCACAGATTATAACTCACTCTGGGCTATTATTCAGCTCCCCAGCCCTGGCCCTGCTGCAGTTAGTCCAAACATAATATCCTTCATGCATATATTATCTGTCTCCCTATTATCTGGAATCATTTCGGAATTAAATTTCAGTCCTGCAATATTGGCTTCAGGAGCGGCGCGCTTTATGGGCTAGTCAAAGGTTAGAATACCAATCAAAATAACAGTGCCGATGCAGCGAGACATTTTAATATTCCAAAACCCAGTAATTGTAAAAGGACATAATATTTTTTCCCTGATTACCCCAAAGGCAACACATGTTAACAAGGCGAGGGAAGAAGTGAAAGAAATTTCAGAGTTCAGACAGCTGTAAGACATATTTAAAGCAAAAAGCCCAGGCTGGGCACTACACCATGGGGGCAGGGAAACAAGAAAAAAGGAGGCATTCCCTCTAGCTTAGCGGCTCCTAACTCTAAACAGGGTACTGTCCCATTCTCTGCCTCTGGACTACACCTCAAGAGCTTACCCCCAAAAGCAGATGTTGCAGAGGATGGGATGAAAGGGGAAGAACTCAGGATCTCAATCTTGAGGCATGGGTTCTAGGTTTCAACTTATAATCCAGTATCATCCAGCTATCAAGAATGGCCACTCCCAGGGTATCAGCATCAAATTCGGCACCAAGTACCCTGGGCTGCTCTCCCACTCCCCCTTCTCCTTATCCCATGCCTGCACCTGTGCCTCTCCCTCTCCTAGTGCTCCGTGTCCTACATTCTGTGCTTGTCCTTTTTCTCATGGCAGCTAGAGACCCTGATCTAGCTGGCTCCCATTATGAGTCCTCACCATTATCCCATAACGTTCTATTCTTTTGATGATGCCAAAAACCTAGACCCAGCCCTATCAGGTCCCGATCACTAAACAGCCCAGAACTGTCTGCCCTCAAATGTAAACTATCCTGCACAAAAACAAAACACCTTTCAGTACTTCCAGATATTCATGCCTCTTTGGATTTTAAGTTCTATTTTGTTCTTCTTTTTTTCTCCAAATTACTTCTGAATAGCCTAAAAGAGGGGATCTATGGCTGGTACCATGTTGTCACCATTCTATAAACAGACCTAGCTTCTTTCTATTTGACTACCTGTCACTTGACCAGCTTTATTCTCACAGCTCCAGAAAAGTGACCTGACTCACAGAATTTTGGATCTTTTCATGTCTAATGGCTTCCCAGCCTGCTCAGCCTACTTGCTGAAACCTCAAATCTGCATCACCTTGACCTGCTGACCTGCCTATGGCCCCCAGCAAAGAACTTCATTAAGGCTGAGAATTTATTCCTCCATAAGCCCTTAATTTATTACTGTGCTGATTGGGACTCTGAATGCTCCAAGGTTAGGAAAAGTCGTACTCAATTGTAGACACCAATGCTCCCTTTAGCAGTTTCTCCTGCCGTCCCCTCCCAGGGGCGGGTAGGAGATAGAATGTTTTCTTGGAGGGACCCAAAAAGTCTCCTCCTTACTAACATCTGGTCCCAATCTCACCCCTTTCAGAGCAGAGCATAGAGTACAGGTGGCAAAGGAAAAGTGAAGCAGCAAACTTCATATCCTGGTACATTTGGGCCTGTTAAATTCTAGGGAGCCCATATCCCTACAATTGCTAAGTATGACTGGCTGAGCCTTGTTTGCCAGGACTGACTCAGAATCCTCCTAAGGCTGCCTGCTTGCTTCCCCAAAAGCATACCAAATCAGGCTGAGGCATCAGAGAGGAATACTGACAATGTGAGTGTGTATGCACACACTTGCATGGCAGGGTCTGAATATAAATGAACTGTATACATGTAGAAATGCATTTTACATACATTTATGCATATGTGTCCATGCATATGCAATGGGTAAAACATCACTTTATGTGTGCATGTGTTTATCCACAAGCTCATATCCTCATGGAGGCCTCATCCCACCTTTTTGTTTTTTGATTCCTTAATTATAACAATATTCTTTTCCACCCAACCTTAGCTACCCACTTCCACAGTTATACCTTGGAACCTGCCAATAGCTAAAACTGCCCCATCTCAGAAATCACAAACTCAGTAACCCTATTCTTTTAACCATAATCTCTTAATCTTTCTATCTTGCCTGCTCAAAAATACCCAGCATACCTATTCCTCATCTTATTGGGACCTATCTACTTTTTCCCTATCAAACCCTTGCTATCGTCTCTTCCTTCAATATCTAGTTTAGATCCCAAAGTCCATCTTTTCAACTGTCATCTTGTTGTTGTTGTTGTTTTTGTTTTTAAAGAGTGCAGCAGTGAGAAAATGAGAGAGAGAGAGAGAGAGAGAGAGAGAGAGAAAGTGAGAATCAGTTTTATTTAGTTTTTCATGTGGCTTTTGTTGCACTGACACTTCATTGTGTACATGGTGCTGGGGTTTGAACCTGTGTCCTTACGCATGCCAGGCAAGCGCCGTAACTGCTGAGCCACAGCTCCAGCCCTCAACTGTCATCTTGACAACATCTTCAACTCCCTGTTCTTTCCATCACAACTCCTGGAAGAGAATCTTCACCCTGGATGAATCTAAATGTATACTTTCTCCATGCCCACAGACGATCAGCTGAATTCTGCTAAAGAAGTCAGAGAACTGATTAGAGTAGTTCTACTATTAATGCCATCAACCTAACTAGACTCTCAACATTGCCTATACTTTTCAAGTTAGATTCTTTTACCTTCTGCAAACATTCCCAGCTTTCCCCTGTTACTTAGCAGCAAATAACTGTTTCATAGAGAAAAATAACAGCCATCAGATGGGAACTACCTAAACCTGCCATCACCAAATTTACAGGTTTGCCTACATCAATTTGCAGCCATCTTATTTCTTTCTTCCTCCACAATGGAAGTAGAGGTTTCTTCCTGAAGAGAGCTAATTTCAAGAATATATCTTCTGCCAGGTGCACTGGCACACACCTGTAATCCCAGCTATTTGGGAGGCTGAGGCAGGAGGATTGCAAGTTCAATGCCAGTCTCAGCAACTTAGGCCTTAAGCAACTTAGCGAGACCCTATCTCAAAATAAAAAGGGCTGCAGGGGGGAGGCAGTGGTGGTATAGCTCAGCAGTAAAGTATTTCTGGGTTCAATCCCCATTACCAAAAAATAAAAAAATCATTCCTCTTACTTTCTCAGAGGTCTCATGTACTGATTCCCTCTTACTCCTGAATCTTCAACCCTTTCCATCTCTAATAGTTCCTACAAATAAGCACACATCTTCTATCTCAAAAAACAAAGCCAGCAGTCAGGCATGGTAGTGCATGCCCGTAATCTCAGCTACTTGGTAGGCTGAGACAGGAGGGTCACAAGTTCAAGTCTTGGCAACTTAGCAAGACCCTGTCTCAAAATAAAAATAAAAAGGGCTGGGGATGTAGCTCAGAACTAGAAAGTACCTAGATCCAATCTCCAGCATCGAAATAAAATGAAACCTCACCTCAACCCCACATTTGGTCCTACCTCAGCTCCTGCCCTTTTGTTCTTCTTCAGAGTCACATTTCGAAAAAAGTTAAAATTTCTCCATTTCCTCATTTTCTCACTTACTTCCCACTCTATTCCAATTTGGCTCTTGTCCTTGTCATACACACAAACACATTCACCAAGGTTGCTGAGGTCCACTTGACCAAATTTTAGTCAATACATTAAATGTGACTCTGAACTGATCATTCTTCTGAAAATTGTTTTCTTTCCTCAGTTTTTAGGACATCATACTCTCACGGTATCTTTTTTGTTTGTTTGTTTGTTTGTTTATTTTTTGTTTAAAGAGAGAGGGACAGCGAGAGAGACAGAGAAAGAGAGAAACAACTTTATTTAGTTTTTCACATGGCCTTAGTTGCTCCAACATTTAGTTGTGTACGTGGTGCTGGGGTTTGAACCCGGGTCCTCGTGCTTGCCAGGCAAGCGCCGAAACCGCTGAGCCACCGCTCCAGCCCCTCTCACGATATCTTCTTCTACCAATCTGCTGCTCTCTCTTCTCTGTCTCCTCACCATGAAAAGTGAGGCAAAACTAAATTTAGGTCTAGTCCTGCCACCTACTAGTGTGAAAACACTGAGCAAGTTTCATCATCCCCCTATAGGCGATGATTTCTCAACCTTAAAATATAGAATATAGGGGCTAAACTGGTAGCCCAGTGGTTTTGGTACTTGCCTCACATGTGCAGGGACGTGGGTTCATACATGACGAAGTGTTGGAGCAACAGGGGCCATATGAGGAAATAAATAAAGTTGACTCTCTCTCACTGTCCTTCTTTCTTAAAAAAAAAAAAAAAAAAAAAAAAAAGTAGAAAATAACAGCCACCACTGCATAGGACTGTGGTGAAGATCAGATATGCACACGCCAGTGCTAGCCAGTGCAAACGTAAGGCCAGCTGCGTCAGACTTTAAATTGTGTGGCATCCAAATTAAAAAGTAAAAGGAAACAGATGAAATTATTTTAATAATGTATTCTATTCAATTGATATATTCAGACATTATTTCAACAAGTCAAAAAATTATGGGAAGCCAGGTGTAGTGGTACACACCTGAATCTCAGCTAGTCAGTAGACTAAGGCAGCAGGACCACAAGTTTGAAGTCAGCCTTGGCAATTTAACCAGTCTCAGTTTCAAAATAAAAATTGAAAAAGGGCTGGGGATGTAGCTCAGTGGTATACTGCTTGCCTAGCATGCTCAAGACCCTGAGTTCAATTTATAGCACCACAAAAAGAGAGAGAAAAGGGAGAAAGAAAAGACGAAGAAGAGTTAAGAGAAAAGACAGAGGAAGAGGGAGGAGGAGAAGAAAAGAGAAAGAAGGAGAGAAAGGGTGTTAATTTACCCGGTCTGTGGTATCCTGTTATAGAAGCAGAAAATGGATGAAGACAGCAGGTCTAGCACACAATCTGCAATTAACACAAACTATTATCATTATTACTATTAGTGACAACTCCTCTATTTCCCATTCTTCCTCTTCTATCAGATATTGGTGTTTTTCAGTGTTCCATCCTGGGCTTTCTTTTTTTTCTCATCCTATATATTTTTCTTTGGCAATCCCATTCACTTCCATCCTTTCATTATCATTTGTACACTATTAACTCCCTCAAATCTGTATCTCTTACCATACTTCATTCCTGAATCCCAGACCTATATATTCAACTGCTCCCTCAATAGCTTCACAAAAATGTCTCAAAGACATGTAAACTTAACATTGAATTTATCTTCTCTTCCAATCCTAAAGCTTCTCCTCCTTCCACTATCTCAGTGAATTCATTCCAATTCACACATGTGCCCAAATCATAAACCCTGGGATCATCATGCTCTCCTCCTTCATCCCGGTACTCATAATCAATTATCACTTCCTATCTATTTTAGGAAATGATAATAGCACTGACTATAGTCCTATAGTCAGTGCTACTATAACATTTATTTTGAAAGAGCAAATTTATTTCAATGTAATTGATGTATTAAGGAATAATTTAGCATACTGCCAATTTTGCATTTGTTTATGTCATTTTGTGTACAAGGTACTTTAGATAAACACAGGAAATTACACCCATCTGAATAGAGCTATATAAAAATATACAAAATGCACATATGCCCACATCTGAAATATCTACCAGTCAGAGATCACATGTGTTAAGGGCACATCCATCTGGTTACAACTTTACATCAGATTTCAGACAATCTTCTTCTACCACTTCAATAGCTCAAACCTGTGACCTTTTTGTGTATGTGTGGTAGGGGGAGAGATACTGGGGACTGAACCCAGAGGTGCTCAAAACACCGAGCTACATCCCCTATCCTTTTCATCATTTTTCTTAAAATTTTAAGACAGGGTCTTAAAATTGCTGAGGCTGGGGGCTGGAGGGGTGACTCAGCAGTTAATGTGCTTGCCTGGCATGTGCAAGTACGCAGGTTAGAACCCCAGCACCAAGTACACAACAAAGTGTTGGAGCAACGAAAGTCACATAAAAAACTAAATAAAAAATTTCTTCTCTCTCTCATTGTCCCTTTCTTTAAAAAAAAAAAAAAAAAAAAGTTGCTCAGGCTGGCCTTGCATTTGCAATCCTCCTGCCTCAGCCTTCCAAGTTGCTGGGATTACACACATGTACCACAGTGCCCAGAGCATAATGCTGTGATCCTTCTATGCCCATTTCTACAAGGAAACTTTTGAGTGTTTTTCAAGGTAAAGTGACATATTTATTGCAGTATTTATATATTACTTAACCATTTAATTGTAAAACTGTTATTTTTATTAGACTCGATCTTTTTTTTTTTACATGTACTGATGAAGTTTTGAGTGTCATACTCCTAACTGCATGTTTATTGTATGACTTTCCATGACATGGGAATTTTTAGCAACCTATACATTGCTTTGTAGAAATGAACATACAATTTACTATTCTGGAGTCACTCCATTTCTCTACCTTACCATAGCTGTAGGTTTAATCCAAATAACTATCATCTTCCACATGGATTTAATAGTAATGGTCTACTTTTATGGTACTCAATCAGGGACAGTGCTTCTCCCTCCCACCCCTGTCCAGGCCCTGAAAATGAATGTGTACATGGCAGGTGGAGGCATTTCTGGTTGCCCAGCGATTTGAAGAGGGGCATTATTGGTTCAATGAGGAGTGAGCCTGAAATGTCACAAGTTCATGAATGTTATCCATACAATTATTTTCCCACTCAAAAAATGCCAAATCCAGCTCCATTAAGAAAAAATAACTGGTATAATTCTAGCAACCCGGGAGACTGAGGCAGGAGGATTGCAAGTTCAAAGCCAGCTTCAGCAATTTAGCTAGGCCCTAAGCATCTTAGCAAGACCCTGTCTCAAAATACAGGGCTAGGATGTGGCTCAACAGTTAAGTGCCCCTGGGTTCAATCCCCAGCATGTGCGTGTACACACACATACACACACACACACAAAAGGAAAATGTAACTGGTCTTGAGGTCTTCAGTTTCTGCTCTTAGATTTCTCTACATTACAGAGGGAGCTTTTTATTTATTTAAAAAAATTTTCTTTTTTTTGGTATCAGGTTTGAACCCAGAGGTGCTTAACCACTAAGCCACATCCCCAGCCCTTTTTATTTTGAGACAGGGTGTCATTAAATTGCTAGAGGCTGGCCTAGAACTTATGGTCCTATCTCAGCCTCCTGAGCTGCTGCAATTAAAGGTGTATGCCACTGCACCCAGCCTGACAAAGCCTCTCTTACTACTTTTTAATAGTTTCCTTTTACCCTAAAGATAAAGGTTAAAATCAAAGTATGATCTACAAGGTCCTGGTTTCCCCTCCAGTTTAATCATACCAGTCTCCTCTTCCCACATTCACTATGCTTTAGTCAGTCATCCACTCAACAAATAATGATTAAATGTCTGTGGGCCATGAACCAGTCAAAGTGACGGAAACAGAATAGTAAATAAGAGGAAAAAGTACTGTGTCCTCCTGGATTCTATGAAGCTGCCAGGTGGCTTCTCCTCACCTTAGAGCCCTTAACACACAGAGATAGTCCCTGTGTTTAATCAATTTCTCCTTTAGACTTCAGCTTAAGACATCTCTTCTCAGAAAACTATTCTCTCAGGGCTGGAGCGGTGACTCAGAGGTATCTTGCTTGCCTGGCATGTGCAAGGATTCAGGTTCGAACCCCAGTTCCATGTACACAACTGAGTGTTGGACCAGATGAAAAACTAAATAAAGTTGATTCTTTCTCTCTCACACCCTCCCTCTCTTTATTTAGGGGGGCGGACATTCTCTGACTCCATCTAACCAATTCATGTTTCTTATTATATGAACCACAACTCTAAACTGCTTAGTGTTCTCAATGCAGTTGAAGTTATTTGGGCTGTGCGTAGTACCAACACACAGAAGGCCCTCAAGAAGATGTATTTCTTTTTTTGTTGTTGTTTGTTTTTAAAGAGAGAAGGACAGTGAGAGAGAGAGTCAGAGAGAATCAATTTTTATTGAGTTTTTCACATGGCTTTCGTTGCTTTGACACTTAGTTGTGTACGTGGGTTGTGGGGTTTGAACCTGTGTACCTGTGCATGCCAGGCAAGCACCGTAACCACTGAGCCACCGCTCCAGCCCCAAGAAGATGTATTTCTTGATGAAGAATATATACATTTATATATCTGCACGTCTTCACACTTTATATAAACACATTCATGCCTATGCATATTTCCAAATATTTCTACAAATGAATGTTTATGTGAATATGTAGATACACAGGCATGCATGTAAGGTTATGTTTAATTCTGAATATGCTTACTTGGGTTTATTCATTCACATGAGTACCTGTGTATCATTAGGCATATGCATGTATGTGTATGCATGTGTTTTTCCAGTACTTTGGTGACAGATTTGACCTCCTGGAGAGAGCTGGGAGCAGGGCCCCAAGTCTTCTCTAAGCTGACAGCTCAATAAAAGTATAAGATCATTCAATGACATTCCAAATGTCAGCAAACACTGGCTCGCTCCACTCTGCTACAGGGGAAGTAGGTACAGGCGGGAGATGTGGAAATCTGGCTGCTAAAAAGCTGTTCTTTCCTAATTCAGCCCATACCATTTCTGGAGAAAAACAGGGAAGTTAACAGCATTTTGCTTTTCTTAAATTAGAGGCCTTAGGAAAGGGGGATGGTGAGTTCAGTCCCAATTGCTCACTTACTTGCTCATTTACTGGTACACCCAGAATGATGAAGTTGGAGGGCAAAGAAGGGGTCAGACCCTTAGTATCTCCCAGACCTGGTTGGTTTACCTCACAAGAGGAAATCAATAGGCCAACTGGATATGAGTCCTCAGTTTTCCTCTGTGCCAATTTCCTCCATCTTAGCAGTCTGATGGAGAAACCAAGCTGAAGAAACTCAGGACTCCCTGCTTTAACCCCTACCCTTTGGATCCAAAAGTACCAAGGTGGCCCTGAATGGCAATATTCCCACATGGGTCGGCTGCTTTCCTGCCTTTCTGCCAAGGAAACTAGATGTGGGGAGCTGTCTACACACCAAAAAGTCAAGTGAACTTCACAGAGTAATTGTTCATGGTCAACACCTGCTGCGCCTGGACAGGTCTTCACATTGCATTTGCTGAGGCTGGGGAGCAGCCTCAGATGAGCTCTGACAGTTAGCACATTGTCCTCCAGGAGTGCATGGGCAGCCACATAGGCATGCCTAGCCCACCAATCCCTGCCTGGGAAGCCTCTGTGATCTAGTTCTCAAAGATGATCCAGTCAGCAGGCAGTTATTCACACAGCACATATTCTTTATCTAGCCCTGGTCTAACCACAGGGACACAGAAAGGATTGAGACCCAGTCTCTGTGTTCCATGTGTGCATGTCTGGAAGAAAAATATGTAGACTCAGTTTTAACTGAGTTAACTGACCCCAAGTGCCAAAGAGCCTCAAGGCAAAAGCAGCCCAGCAGAAGTGATACCTGAGTGGAATCTCCAAGGAGAGGGAATGTACCTGATGAACAGGACTGGGTACACATTAGGCAGAGGGAAGGCCACAGGCCAGGTCCTAAAGGTAGGACAGCGCCTACCCTCCTCAGTCAAAGATGAGAAGTGGCACTTGCTCAGCTACATGAGAAATCAGCAAGAGAACCCGGTGGGGGTCAAAGAACAAAGAAATCTGAGTGCAAAGGATGTCTGTATTTGTTCCACATCCTATGGACTTGGTTTCATGCTTTGCGGCAGCAGTTGCCACAAACTTTCTCTTCTACTGTTCTCCCACCTGTTTGCTTAGCTCTAGTCACACACACCAAACACATGCTGCTCTTCCTGCCTAGAAATAGTACCTCCTCCTTCTATCAATATCCTGCCTTCCTTGATTGCCCAGTTCAAGATCTAAATCTTTACAATAACTAGACTGAGCCTTCCTCCCATCCCCTGCCTCCGGCAATGGCTTCTTTTTTTTTCTTCCCCCCCTGAACCTCTTGGGAGCTACCACCCAGATCCTTGGTGTTTTCTCCCTTCTTAGAGCTTCCTGGGAGCCACTAAACTGACCAGAAGCATGGGGTTCCTGAGGTTGCTCTAGGGCTGTTGTCCTATATCAGAATGATTTACGTAGGTCAGTATCCTAGTGGGCTGGGCCTCCTAGAATAAGGATTCCTCACAGCAGGAATCTGGGGAGCCTATATCTGTATATCCTTTCTTCTGCTTACCTATGAAGTACAGCATACACAAAGAAAGTAGAGTTTTCTAGGTGATTCATTCTCTACCAGTCACTGTCCTAGTTATACAGGACCCTTAGGACGTACCAGAGCTTCAGCATCAACTCTCCAGGTCCTTAGTGCTGCCATTAGTGCCAGTTCCTTCTTTCTGTACACATGAATGAGGCTCTGCTAGGGTTAGGTGGGACCAAAATCAGTTTGAATTAACTCTCCTCCCAACCAGAAGGAGATACCAGGGCCAGTCGGAGGCTCAGAAGCCACACTCTTGAAGTCATCAAAGGAGAATACTTTCAAGAGATTCAGCTAGCACATCTCTCTTAGTGATAACATGGCTCAGTCCAGAGATTCAGCTTCTAAGAACCCTGGAAAATTCCTTTAACTATGCACGTTTACATGACACCAACTAAAGCAGTATCATACTCCATTAGACCCCAGCACCTCTCCATTCCCAGAAATAACTACATCTTTTCAGTGCATATTAGCTAGGGAAGAGGAAGAAGAGACAACAAAGACAACAAAAAGGAAAATCAAGACAATAGAAATGGCCGGGGAGCTTTGAGGCGTAGGAGAACCAGAGGAAGGCCCTGGGTAGGGCTGAGACGGTACCTTTTTCAGATTAATCCATTGCTTAAAGTAATCCGCCACTGGCAAGCCCAAGTACTGGCACTGGCCTGGAAGCCTACAAGAAACAGAAGAGAACAAGTTGGATACATACATGTCCCAAGTATGGAGTCTTAAGCTAGAAAGTCCAATAAAATCTATAGGACAAATAGACTCCACAGGCTAACCCATTAGCCTTGGATCCGACCCCACCCAAGGAAGGGACCCCACTTCTAGCACAATAGACACTGGGCTCTAGAATCAGTTCTCAGATCCAAATATGAGTGCCTGGAAAAGCTATTCAAAATAACACCAGCAGCTACTATTTCCCAACGGCCTATTGTATGCTAAATACTTTAATTACACTTTTCACATTTAATCTTCAAAGGGATGCTGTGAGGAAAGTAGTGTTATCTATAGTTTACACACAAGAAAATGAGATTCAAGCCACGAAAAGCACACTAACACATCTGTATTCATTTCCTTTTCTTCCCTTATTGCAATACGGGAGTTTTTTATTGTTCACTTTTTGTTTTGTTTTGAAACAGTAATCTTTTTTAACTTTTTTTTTTTAAGAGAGAAGAACACAGAGACAGAGAGAGAGAAACAGAGAGAAACAGAGAGAAACAACTTTTACTGAGCTTTTCACATGGCCTTTGTTGCTCTGACATTCAGATGTCTACATGGGTGCTGGGGTTTGAACCCATGTACTTGTGCATGCCAGGCAAGCACAATAACCTCTGAGTCATCCCAGCCCCTTGAAACAGTCATCTTCAGGGCTTCACATATGCTAGTTAACCCCTTTGCAATTAAGCTATACCCTCAGCCCCTGTTTTGCTGTTGTTGTTTTTTTAATTTATCGTGAATAGGTATACAATTCTATCAACTGGTTTTCTGGAAAAAATAAATTATTATTGCATAAACAAAGTAAGAAAATGAGATTCAGAGATGTTATCTAAGTCTCACAGCTAAAAGATTATAATGCCAAGAACTGAATCAGTTCTATCAGACTCAAGTCTGTGTTCTTTCCAGTACTCCAGTCTCTTGCTTAGTTACAGCAGAGAAGTAGAGCTACAAGATACAGGGAGAGAGAGGGAAAGAGCACATGATGTAGAGACAGACAGGCAGAGACTCACCTCATCTTTTAGCCTCTACCTGCACACTTATTTCAAATAGAGAAGGGACCATGCATTAGAACAAGAGGTCAGAATTTAAGCCAAGGGTCAAGTGTCTATTCTTATTTGTTTTTTGTCCTTAAATTACAATCTACCAATTACAATCTAGCTGATGATGTTATTTTCCCCACACAAATTAATTCAACCAAACATGTATGATACCTGGTGAGAATCAAGAACTTAGGATTCAAAAAGGAATACTTAACCCCTATTTGTAAAGAACTCAGCTTGTTCAGAGAAAAAGTGAAAGAAAAAAAGGTGCCTTAAGCTGGAGTGTGAAGGCATGTGGAAGGACAGAAGAAGTTCATGTCACTAGAAACTTAAACCAGAAAAGATCATTGTTTCCTTTCTAAGAAAAGTGGTCACAGACAACGGAGAGCCTCTGAGGTGAAGAGTTGTGACTTACAATGATTTTTTCGGATACAACAAGAACAATAGACTAAAAAAAGCCAGGTGGTAGCCAGGAGACCAGAGACAGTAGTGGCAGAGACAGAGATTAAGGAACAGATACATGAGATGTAAAGGAGGACCTATGACCTAATGGGATGTAGGGTCCACTATTCCTTGGGTCTTGAATGTCCCCCATATATATTTTTTTAAAGTTAATGCCCAGTTGCTTTTTTTTTTTTTTTTTAAGAGAGAGGAACAGTGAGAGAGACAGAGAAAGAGAAAAACAATTTTATTTAGTTTTTCACATGGCCTTAGTTGCTCCAATACTTAGTTCTGTACGTGGTGCTGGGGTTTGAACCCAGGTCCTCATGCTTGCCAGGCAAGAGTCGAAACCGCTGAGCCACCGCTTCAGCGCCCCCCATATATTTTTTTAAGGCCAGCATATTCATTCCTTCAGAAAAACAAAACAAAAGAACCACCAACATCACTGCCAACTGCCACGTATCAACCACAGATTCTGGTCTTAAAGGTCATAATTCAAACTCTAGCCTGAGTAACACTCTTTCTCAGACTGACTTTACATTAGCCAAATATCCACACATAAAAGGATTGACCCCCAGCCTATAGTACTATGAGAAGGTAGTACAACTTTTTTTTTAATTTTTATTTTTTAAAGAAAGAGGGACAGTGAGAGAGAGAGAGAGAGAGAGAGAGAATCAATTTTATTTAGTTTTTCATGTGACTTTTGTTGCTCCAACACCTCGTTGTGTACGTGGTGCTGGGGTTCGAACTTGCGTACTCATGCATGCTAGGCAAGTGCCATAACTGCTGAGCCACCACTCCAGTCCAGTAGTAGAACTTTTAGGAGGCAAAGCCTACTCAGAGAAAGTTAGGTCATGGAGGTATGCCATGGAAATGGATTATTGGGAATCCTGTCCCTCCTTCCTCCTTCTCTGCTTTCTGGCTGCTGTGAGGCGAACAGACCTTCATCACATGCTCCCACCATGATGTTCTTTCTGTGTTGCCACAGACCCAAAGCAACAAGGTCAAATAACCAGATTAAAACATCTGAAACAGTGAGCCAAAATATACCTTTCCTATTTTAAAGTTCATTATCTCACGTAATTTGTAACAGTAACAAAGCTGACTAACATATGGTTCAATAAAGGAAACTAATGGAGTCCAAATCGAAGGTTTGTGCCTTGGCTAGAGCTACAGTTTGAATATGTCCCTCAAAGCTAATGTGTTGGAAACTTCATCCCCAATGCAACAGTGTTAACATGTACAACCTTTAAGAAGTGATTAGGATTAATGCTGTTATAGCAGGAGTAGGTCAGTTATAGAATGAGTGGGTTCCTGATAAAAGAATGAGTTTGGTGCCCTTCCTTTGTCTCTCACATGCCTGCTTTTTTGCCTTCCATCATGGGATGTCATAGGAAGAAGACCCTCACCAGATTTGGACCTCTCAACCTTGGACTTCCCAGCCTCCAGAATTGAGAAATAAATTTCTGGGTAATAAAGTACCCAGTCACAGGTATTCTGTGATAGCAACACAAAACAGACTAAGACAATTAGCTTTATAGTACACACTAAGATAGAGGAGATAGTAACAAAGAAAGAAGATCTGAGGCCAGCATTTGGTCAATTTTATCATTGGTTCTAAGTTTTCTGCATACAGTGTACCCCCTTACTGCTTAAACTGGGGTAGTTACTCCTATTACCTCACCCTTGGTATATCCTTAGAAGGAGGGAAAGTTTGGGAATGCAGTTTTAGATAAATGTCTGACATAAGGTAAGCACTCAATGTTTGTTGAGTTTGAAGTGTCTCTTGAAGACATCTGGCAGTAGAATGATGTCTAGGAGGCAGTTAGGTATCTGGTTTTCAGAGATATCTGGACTAGGGATACAGACTACTGAATCATTAATATAATATAAGGAAAATAAAGCATAGATATTATTAAACTCACCTGGGAAGAACATACAATGAGGTGAACAGAAGGCCTAGGCTAATATCTTACAAATTTTATTGAGCAAGAGGCAGAGAGTCCCTAACTTTTTTCCCCTTAGTCAACCCTAACACCTTCTGATAGCTGACAGTGGCTACTCATTCATATCTGAATATGGCTCAGCAGCAGTTCTGAGTGACATTTTGTACCCAATGTCTGAGTGCAGCACAGGAAGGTTTGGGACTATCAATCCTACTCAGGGGTTCTTGTCACTTGCAGGTTTGCATGCAGTTTGCAGATTCACTGATAAGCATTCAAGTTGTTAACTGGTCCTCTGAATAGTCCCAGCCCTCTGACACCAAGACACAGGCAGTATAAGTGTAGTAAGGCCCAGCCACATCTTCATGAGAGACACAGAGCCAAATGGCAGAACCTAAACTCCCAGAAGATAGCTACATATCTCTATCAAACAATCCTAACCCAGCTTAGAGAGCATCAAAAGATTAACTCTAAGAACAAGGTGAGTTAGTGTGGCTGTCATCCCCTACAAAAAAGAGGAAACCGAGAATCAGAGAAGAATAAGGATTTACTCAAGCATACAACAAGCCAAGGATAAAACTAGAGACGGAAGCTAAGGTTTCTGAATGCTCAGGCACCAGTTGTACAGATTCATTCAGTTCCTGACAGTCCCTGGGGAGGCAAAGTCTGGGCCCAAGAGAAGGCAGGCAAGGCAGTCACTGATCAACATCACACTTCATTCAAGGGTCTTAGGAGCTTAACGCCAGAGTCTGGGGGTACTCGTGGATACAAGGTTCTACTAATTTGGAAGGGAAAAGGGCAAAAGTCCCTCTAACACAAAGGGTCTGAATGCTATAAGTTCCTACCAGATACTGATCCCAAGGCAAAGAGCCACTGGCAGTGGGCCCTGGACTAGCCTGCAGGCATGAACATGCAGGCAAGTTTATGGTGCCCAGGTTTCTATGCAGCTGGATTCACTGGGCACAAAGCTCCCCAACTGCCCAAACATCATCTGGTCATGCTTATTACTGTTGCCCAATGAAATTTTATGCACCAAGTCCACAGGTGTGATTTCCCCTTCTTTATGAGGGTCGGAATGACATCACTGATGGCCAATAGAAAAGACCCAATTATGTCCAAGCCATAAAAAGAAATGGTATTTTTTTCCACCAAATCAAAACTTCCTTCAACTTCATGAATGCAAAGGGTCCCCCTTAAGGAAGGACCCCTCAGTCCTGCCTGTGGGCTCTAAACAAAGGGATCTGATTGCTTTTCAAATATTGCGGTGTCTAGGGTCAGAAAGGGGCTCTGCCCTTAGCATGTACCATGTGGCCTGTTTTTATAACACTGGCCCCTCAGGATCATCAAAACAGAATATTGAACCCTACCATTAGACACCTGACTGGCTCCTCATTTCTGCATCAGGGGGAAGCTAGAAAAGAAGGTGTACTCCCCAAAGTTCTCTTATTATTCCTTTTGTATCACCAAAAAAAAAAAAAAAAAAAAAAAACCACACACACACAAAGCAGAAAACCTTCCCCTGCTTAGAAGGAAGAGAATAATACGAGGGTGTGAGAAAGTGCCCTCCCACAAGAATATGGCACAAAGCAAAAGGAACCTAGCCTTCCCCACCTCACCCCTCACTCAGACCTACCACCTGCAACCAAGCTGCTCAGGCTGGGCCCAGACAGCCCTGATGGCAAACAGGTGTGGCTAGCTCAGAGCCAGCCAAGTAAGGGGAGTAGCTCATTAAGGGGAAACCCCCTCCCCTCCAGCTAATGGGTACAGCCTAGGTGGAGCCATTGTAAGTAGGAGCTGAGCTTTGAAGATTAGGTAAACAGAGCTGGGGGGAGAGCTGCTAGGCTTGAGTAGAGGAGATCAGCAGCATCTACTTAGGTCGGACAGAGTGGCAGACAGATTCCAACAGCTATATCCAGCAAGAGTACAGTAACTCATGCTAGAAAAAGTGATGGACATTATTCCTTAAGTGCTTTTATTTCTTCAAGTCTTATAGAAAAACCCAACTCAGGGAGATGCATGTTATTCTCACTTTGAGCAAACTTGAGCCCTTAAAGAGGAGTAGACTCTGGAGACACCCCAACCCTTTTGGCCTCTCAGGAAAGACTAAGGAACCTGGATCCTGTAGTGATGTGGCCTGTCAATCTGGTGCTCAACAGCTTTAGGAAATGCACCTAATGTTCACTTGCAGAAGCAAATTATGTGCCAGTGAAATACAGATAAGGGGTGTTGAAGAGCAAAGGTAAAGAATGGGGAAGAGGATCTGTCTTTCTTAAAGTCAGGAGTGGACCATGGAGGCATAGAAGGCTTTAAGGAGTAGACCCAAAGAAGCCAGGGGGAAGATCTTGCAAGAAGGACACCTATGAGGTGCTTGGATTCTGTTTCCATATTTGCTCATACCAATATAAATACTTCCAAATAATGTTGCCATCAGTGGTCCTGCATCTCAGAACCCCCACAATTTCCTATGCTCCTCTCCAATTATGGTGGCTAAGCCTCAAAAAAGGCCTCATTCCCCCTGGACTCCAGTCTGAGAGTCTTATCTAGTCAGACCTCCATAGCCTGAGTGGCATGAGTCTGTATCCAGCACATGCAAGCTACCCCAGACTGGGTAGCACTTAGCTTGAGACACAGCTCTTTGTCTCTCCTGTTTCTGTTCTCCACCTAAAGGAGATAAACAGATCTGGGTGATGAATGGTCCACCTTTCATGATCACTTTTCCTCAAGTTGAGGAGAGTAGCTGGTGATGGATGGGTTGGAATTTGGTTATCAGGAAGGGCTGTCAGCCAGAGGAACCTATCTCCTCCCCCACTACGCAGGGCATCATTACACTGTGGCACTGAGGTAAAATATGACCAAGGGGAGGGAAGAAAGAGGGGAAGGCTAGGCTTACACACAGAGAAAATTGAGCAACAATGAGAGCAGGCACGAGGCTGGGATGTTAGTTATCTGCCTGTGACACCTTTTATCTCTGCACAAATTGGTCCTTCCTCCCCCACTGCATCCTCTTATACAAACAGAGGTAGACACAATGTGTCACCACTGCAATAGCGCAGCAATTTAACCCGAATTAGTGAGGGGGTCAACCTAGGAAATAGGGGTTTCTCATTTCAACAGGTTCCTTAGTCTTGGCTCTGAACCACCACATTGTAGGGAGGAAGGTAGAAAGAAAGCAGACACATAATTGAATTCATTCACTTGGCTGATGCTGATGTATAAAAAATTTATGCTCAAGCATCCTACTTTATCAAAGCCTCCTATTTATCACTTCACCTGTGAGATGCACCGTGTCAGAAGACATAGCAGGGGCATGCCCTAGGCAGGCCCAGCCCTTGGCACTTTTAGCCAATGGAGAAATCAGCGAGAACAGGGAGAGAGAAAAAGGCACTTCCCAAGTCGGAAACACCCTGCTATAGGACAGTGGATGCAGGGAAGAGTGGGAGTTGGAGATGGGTTATAGGTGCTGATCGCATCATAAAAAGGACTTGGGATATAGCTTGGTGGTAGAGCACTTGCCTTGCATGCCCACAACTCTGGGTTCAGTTGACAGTACTGAGGGGAAAAATACACTTAGAATCTACAGTCCAAAAAGGCATTCTCACTCCACCCTCCAAAAGAAGGTATCCAGGTTATTTTGAATAACACCTCTCTGACAGATGGGCATATATACACTCTGTTGATGCCTGAACAGCAGCCACGATGTCACTGACAAAGCTAAAAAGCCAGGAGGGAAAGGAACTGCGCCTGTTCCCCAGTGACCTCCCCTACAGTTGGACCGGTGGGGAGTGCAGCTCAACCCTCATCCAAGACCATGGTTCCATGCACCAAAAAACAACTTGGTCAAGTGATCATGTGTCCCTGAACAAGTGACATCTATGCCCTGCTCTGTGAGGGTTAAAGAAGCCAGCCAAGGGAAACATGTTTTATAAATGGGGGCTCATAGGATGGGTTCTGGTTAGAAGGAAATCATCTAACCAAACCTGCAACAGTCTTTGGAGATGCTTCCAGGATACCAGCTTTGAGAAGATGGTTCCTTAGTCAGGAAAAGGATACTAGAGAAGCTTTCCTGGGGATAAAAGGCAAACGTCTAGAATCACTAAACAGCTGCAAAAATGAATTCCCAGAAGCTTGGGCTGATGGAAAGAGTTACAGACATATAATGGAAGAACCTCCTACCTCATTGACCACACACATTTTTACAATTACCTTCAAGACCCAGAACCCTCAAGCAAGAGGCTAATCAAACCTGATTCCTATATTCAGAGGCTTTGAGGCCCATCCAGAAGATAACCACAGCATAAGTATAATGATCACTCTAGAAGAGACTACTGAGAAAAGGCCATTTCATTTCTGGTGACAGGAGGGCAATGTCCTATAGTACTTACAGAGAGACTCAGCTTTGATTCCTTCTGCTCAACCAAGTAAACGTGCATGTACACATACTGTGTCCCTCTACTCTTCTCTGCCTGCCCACAGCCCTGGTAGAGTGCACTGCTGACTTTTCAGCCCACTTTGCTCCCACACTTGACCCCATCCTCTGGGACGGCTGCAGGTTACAATTCCAACCACAGTCTTCAGAAAGATGATACACTTGCTGGAGCCTGCAAAGGGTCAGGAGAGAGTACTGTTTGAAATACCAGCATGACAGCTGGCTCCTTGTCTGTCTCTCCCTCCCTCAACCCCTCCCCAAACTTGTCATGGTACAAGAAGTCTATAAGCAGCCCATCAGCTTTAAATATCAGTGTGCGTGAAGCAAGAGCATGAGAGCGAGGGAGCGGGGAGCGGGAAGCAGACAGCAAGTGCCTCTGTCGCCACTGCCTGTCAGGGAACACTAATGAATTTCACCACCAGCAGCCATGCTTCAGATAGGGGGAGAGATGGGGGTGGGGAGGTTTCTAGGGAGAACTCTCAAAGTATTAAAACATCTTTTCCCAAAGCCCTGTTAATCTATATGTCACTGTGGAACTGAGAACTATGGCCCACCCAGGACTTCAAGAGAAGGGGAGATTGGGGCAAGCCCACTGGAGGGCAAGCTAGCTGGAGGGAGCTAGCTGAATCCCACGTTTGGATAGGTGATCTCTGGCAAGTATTCCACTCTGCCTGACTGCTACCACCTGTACTTAAGAGGATAAGGATAAGAATTCTGGAAGAGTCCTAGTGAGAGGTGACCAGCTGTGGCTTTCTAGCCAGACTTACTACCCATCCCACTTGACAGAAAGTTCAGTTAGCTCCACAGGGAGGCCCCATGGCAAAGGGTTGCAGGCTATCCTTCGGGACTTAGGGGAGGTAGAGCAAGGAAGACGCTAGTACCAATCCCAATAGGAAGTTATTTCCCCACAGAAGTCAGGAGACAGAGATGCTACAATTTTACTGATGGATATTAAGAATGGTAATGTGACTCTTCCAAGATCCTACAACTAATCAGTAGTGGAGCCAAGACTTGAACTCAGGTCTTTTTTTTTTTTTTTTTAAATATGAAAGGTCCTGCTCTTTCCACAATACCATGTGGCTTCTCTCAGGAAGGAGGGCTGGTCATCTCACGGTCTCCTGTGTGTCCTCTGGTGCCACGTACTGCCCTGCCTCTCCATTCCTTTCTACTAATATACATGCCTCTCTTGCCTGGCATGGGCCACAGCTGCCATATAGCACTGGGCTGGGCTCCAGGCCAGGATAAACCCAGCCAGAGAAAGCCCTGGGTGTGAGCCAGGTCATCACCTGGGAGTCTCTATAGCTCAGAGGACATGGATGTAGCATAAACCTTCCCTCGGGTGCCCATTGTACAACTCTGATCAGCAGTGTCTGATCTGGCAGAGACCTGCTGCACAGGGGGCAAATGACATTTAATTTCCTCTTGGTTTCCCTAAGGTACAGACGAAAGGCCGTCACCTGCGTCTGGGTCTGGCGGCACAGCTGGAAGTGTTCCCAGATATGCTGCTCTGGAAAGTTCCCAACAGAAACCAGAGCACAGGCGGGCGCAGAGGGATGCCCCTTAGGCCAGGCTGCTGGTCCTCTCATGGAAAACCATCTCAAATCCCCAGTGCCTAACAGTTGCTCAAAGTCTCCAAAAGCCACTGTTTGTGTGTGTGTGTGTGGTACCTTCCTGCTCCATGGCTTAAATTTAGTCTAACCGCCAACTATCTCTACTCCCATTTTCCTCCAGCGAGTCCACAAGAAGCATACAAGTGCCACAAACACCCTGTGGAAAAATATAACATACATCTCCCCAGTGCTACAAAAACCCATGAAATTCTACAATTTGTATCTTGCAGCCCCTATCTAGTGAAACAATAAAACAAGCACCTCTCCAGCTTCCTTCCCATGGCCACTCTTTCAGGGGAAGGCACAGTGTCCACTTGTTACGTGAAGCTTTTCCTACAGTTTCCATGTGGCCTGTGACCATTTTGACCCTATGCTTGGGCTGCCTTTGTGTGGCCTACAATGCCCTCTGGAGGCGCCACAGAGAGGCATCCTCCTAGCGCTCAGACTCAGGGATGGTGTCTGACCTCTGCTCCAACACAGGTGCTCAAGGACACAGTTGTTGCCCTTAACCATCTGGCTGGTCTCTTCTGCCCTGAGTCCAGGTCCCCTGATTCCTTCAGGATATGTAAAGAGCCACTCTCCTGGCACTACCATTACTGGATCAGAGAAGTTATTTTAAAACTATGCTCCATGGAGCTCTAGGGTTCTCAGGAGGGACATCAGGATGCTTTACGAACTGGGGAGGAAGAAGAGGAAGGGCTTTACCTCGGCTCCAACCAGAACAGCTTATCTTAGTATTGGGTGTTCTTTAATATTTTGTTTTATTAAAAAAAGTTTACTGCTAAAAGATACTACCCATTCTGTCTCTCTATGGTGCTCCTCTGGATTCTCGCAGCATTTGTCTGTCTTCTTTATATTGTTTTTATAGTCTGTCTTACCCTATAATTAGTTATGCATGTGCTGGTCTTTCTGTTCTGATCACTGGGTCCCAAGAGACCCCAGCATAGAACTCACTGGATCCAAAGCAGCTCTCAAAGAGGCTAACTTTAGCCCACTGCTGAATGTCAGTCCTTTCAGAATATGCATAGTCTGCACCTTCAATGGCAGTTTCCAACAGTATTCCTTGAGAGAAGAGCTGCAGTGGAAAATAAATGACATTTACTAGAAGGTCCTAGATGGGTGGCACATGCCACTCTTTTTTTTTTTTTAAGGGCAGGGGAGAGAGAGAGAGAGAAAGAATCAACATAATTTTTCATCTGGTCTTTGTTTTTCTGACATTTAGTTGTATATGTGGAGCTGGGGTTCAAAACTGGGTCCTTGCACATACCAGGTAAGCTCTCCAACTACTGAGCCAAGAAATGAGGCACAACTGCTACCATGATCGATCACCTAAATCAACCTCCTGGGAACTAAACAGACTTCGCATTTGACTAATTTTGGGGGAAAATGCAGCATATTCCAACAGGAAACATCACTGAGAAGCTTCCATTTTCTAAATGTGGGGCCATGAGAATACAGGATGATGTTCATCAACTGGATGCTCAAGGATCTGTCCTCGGGCTTTAGGCAGCCTATACAGGAGTCACAAGTTCCAAATTCTGGTTATAGGATGGAAATGGGTGAAGCCCCTTGGCCCCAACAACCAGCCCCACTGCCTGGGCCTCCTTCTCCAGTCAGGTTTGAGGGTTGGGGGCAGGAGTTTTTGCTCCTTCTAGCTAAAGCCACTTGTTAATAGGCCCTAGATTCCTTTATCCCTGGGGAAAGGAAGGTAGCAATGAGCTCTCTCCTCCCCGCACCCCATGCCTCGCAGCAGGGCCAGGAAGGACAGCCATTAGTGTGTGCCTCAGCAGACAATGGGGAGGAGAAGTCTCCAGAGCAAAGGACAACTGCAGCAATTAGAATGCAGGGAGGTTCAGAAGCTATTTAACTGGGTGACCCCTGAGGTCACTGCATCTGACTCCCATCCCTGGATAAATATTGTATGAGAGGGGAGGGGGGTGGGCGAGGGAGCCATCTCAGTACAGCTCCTCCTTCCCCTACCCCATGCAGCTGCCTCTAGTCACACACACCAGAAACATTATTTACAGCCCTGACAGTCAGAGCAATCACTCTGCTAACCAAGAGGGAATGGACAAAGTCGACTTACCAAAAATTAACTATGGCAACTGAAGAAGAAACCAGGGATCGAAGGGGGAGGGAACTGAGCCACCATAGACAAGAGGTTTCCCCAGACTCCGGGTCCAGCTGAAAGCAGAAACTGTCATGCTCAAGCCCCAATCCCCTGGCAGGTGAAGCTGGTCTCAATTGGCAGAGAATAAATCAGAGAAATGGAGTATCCTTCACCCTTTGGGGCCCCTGAGTGGAAAAACTCTCTTCACTACCCAGGTCCTCCTTAGCAAAGATGAGAGCCCAGGCCACCTGCCCAGAGGAAGTCACACCAGCCACATGCCACTTGCTGACTCCAGGTGACCCTTAGCTGACCTGATGGGAGAAAGCCAAGAGCAACAAAGTCAGACATCACAGAAAGGGGTCATGCAGGGGAAGAGAGGAGTATGTGTGAGTACAGGCTATGCCTCAGCCCCCTGCATGTGCCACTCTTCCAGTCCTGCTCTAATGCACCCTGACATGCCTCTGAAGACAGAGAGCTGTTTGCAGTCAGCACCGTGATTTGTTAGTAATTATTTCCATGGTGTCACATTGCTGTCACTCTGTTAACAAAGAGACAGGCTGCCTCGGGCTGCCTGCAAGAAAGAATTGCAGAGAAAAAGGCCTGTCAGGCTCCCGGGATTCTCTGGGCTGGCTGGCTTTCTTCCCCAAACCAACACCTTCACAGGCTTTGGAAGAAACAGTTTTACAGAACTATCAAGTCTGAGTCGTGTCACCCTTTAGCCAGGGACACTGAGAATTTATCCTACTCACTCACAGCTATCCTTCCCAAAGTCCTAGAAAGCTAAGCCCCCGAGTCAAAAAAATCACTCAGGCAAGGGCTACCTACTATGCCAATTGAAGCCTCGATTGAGTTCACTTGTCTTTAACTCCCAAGACCCCTGCTCCCCGACTCTTCTTCCTCACTGGAGTGTTTGTGCCCTCTCATGTGCTCTTAGGTAACTGACAAAGGAACCTCATACCAAACTGAAACAGCTGCCCTTTTGGCACAAAGACATTAGGGAGACTGCAAAGGGTGGGCATCTTTTCTTCTTGAATCTCCAAGCACCATTCAGGAGTGAAGTGGTTTAGGTGCCAAAACCTTCTAGCGTGTGCCTGTGCATCTGCAAGGAGCAACCCAGAGAGTTGACCTGTCTTTCCCAGGGCCTGGATCTGCACAGCATCTGCACAGGAGAACTGGTGGTTTGCTTTAGTACAAAGTAATGTCTTCATTACCCTGGCTGGGAATTAAGAGGACAGATTGGCAAGCACTGACAAAACAGAGGTCACTCACCTTACAGGCATGGAAAGTTGGAGATTAATTCCTTCCTCTCACAGAGGGAATCAAGACTCCAGGAAGTGGAAGGGAAGTACCAATACTAAGAAACCCTTTCACTGCCAAGTAGAATTAGCAGCTGCTCCAACAGCAGCAGCTACATCTCCATAGGAGAGGAAAAAAAGAAAGGATTAAAACCTACAACCTTAGAGAAGACGCTTACCACCTTGACAGGGCCATTGTCGCCCAGCTACCCAGCTCCCATGAACCACCACCCCTGCCCGCCCCCAACCCTAGCCCCAGATAGAAGCTCCTGGACAAGACCAAGATTCTTCTGGCACCAGAGTCCAGAAGGCAGAGGATTGTGCAGTTGCATGCAGTGGAATGCAAGTTCCATGAAGGCAGACTGTTTGAGGTATCCTCAATACCTAAAACACTGCAGCAGCGTGAAGTTAACACACATCTGCTGCTGAAAAAATATAAGTGAGTCAGTATGGCTCAAAGGCCACTCACTTCCACAGGCCTAGGACCAGCTCTTCCCTATCACAGTAGAAGAGGGAGGCCAGGACAGGTTTCAGAATAGACAGGGAAGACCACAAGACTGCAGATTGGAATTGAGATTTATTAAAAAATGAGAGGTACTAGGACAAATTGATAGACTTAAGGAGATTCCTACGTCAAATTGAACATTTACATGCTTATTCAGCAAACGTATTGATTAACTAAAGAAGGTAGGTATTTCAACAAAGGGAAGATAAAGTACAGTATAATAATACAATAGAATATTGTATTATTTGATTATGCTATTATACTACATAGCAATAAATAGGCTAACCTACAGATACATACAACCACATGAACTGACCTCTCATACCTTATTTTGTGCAAAAGAAGTCAAACGCAAGAGAACATCTTGTATGATTTGGTTTCTAGGAAAGTCAAGAATAGGCAAAAACTAACCACGAATAACAGAAGTCAGAACCATACGTTATCTGACAAGGGAAGGGGCACAAGAGAACTTTGGGGGATGATGGTAAAGTTTCTTGATCTTGATCTGAATGGTAGTGATACAGGTATATACCCATATAAAAATTTATCACACCATACACTTAAAAAACTGACCTGAAAAAAAAAAAAAAAAGCTCAAAGCAAAATGTTTCCTAGAAGCACCAGAGGTTTCTTTTCCTTAGAGCTTAGGAGCTTTCCTAAGCTCTATTCGACAGAGAACAGAGGGGCCCAGGCAAACGGACAAGATGTGGAGGAAATAGAAATATTCAAAATACTAAGGAGACAGCTAAGCATGGTGGCACATGCCTGTGGTCCCAGTCAGATACTCCAGAGGCTGAGGCAGGGAAATCACTTGGGCCCACAAGTTGGAGACCTGCCTAAGCAACCTAGTGAGACCCTGTCTCCAAAACAAAGAAATAAAAAGCCCAAACAACAAAAACAAATGAAAAAATGAGGACTCCAGTCCAAGTCTTGGACCTAAATGGTGGTGAGCTGGTATGATGCTGCATGAAGATTCTACTCCATGCCAGGTAAGCTCCAGGAAGACAGAGATGGATCATGCGGCCCAGCCATACTCCCAGATGGTTCAAAGGCTCTCTGAAGCAACCTATCAGATTCTGCCACAAAGCATACAACCCAACTTCCAGAGACTGCCCTGAAGAGCCAAACATAGGATCCGATTTGTCTTCCTGACAAGCTGGGCAGAGACTGGCTGATCTAGCCCAACTCTAGGCTAAACAAAGTTCTCAGTGCCTCCATCCCTTCCTGTCCGCGAAGAGGAGGTAGTAAGACTCTCACAGATGGTCAAGGGGAGTTCCATAGATGAAATCCTGGGGCCAGAACCTAGGCAGCAGCACTTGCTTCTGGATGAAATAAGCAGTAAAGAACCATTTAGTCACCAGCTCTGTAGCAGGCCAAACGGGAAGGCTGTCACTGCCATAAACAACTCACAGGCTGAGCAGTCACTAAGCAAGCATCTTTATCTTTAATCAGTTTTAACTGGGCAACTTCCATTCAAGACTTTCTATAATCACTCCAAAGATTTAAACCCTCTGCACATTCCAAGGGGGTGCAGGGTGAGATGAGGCTGCCAGAGGAGTACTACCCTTCAGCCCAAAAGTACCCAGAAAGTGGAATACCAGTAGCTCTGTCTGCTGGAGGAAGAATGGTTGTTGACCAGACAATGGACCTTCCAGGCAAAAAGTCTTTCCAGGGCAGACCAACTACCCCAAACAAAAGCCCTGAGGGAAGGTCTCAGATGAGATGCCTATGAACTTACAGTGCTAGGACCATGTGGAAAAGTGCTAACAGCTAGGAACTAGGAGCCTGCTCTGGCTCCACAGAAACCTCTCCTGCCCTAGGGCCCACTTATCAGAAATGGATAAACCAAATAACCCCAACTAAGTCTAAAACCAGGAGCCCCTTTACTGCCAGTTCTAGGCCCCAGGACACACAGAAGGGGCTTTCAAATGTTTGTCAGTAGGCTAGCCCCAGGGGGTATCTGAGCTCTTAGGCAGAGGAGGGGCACCCCTCACTCTCTCAAGCCCAGAAACTCTCAGCCCAAGGAGCTGTCAGGCTAACGAGGCTAACCCACCACCACTCCATCTGAGCGTGGCAGGCTGCACCGCACGACTGGCTTCAGGTGGCTCTTCTTTAATTAATGGCATCCCAGGCTCTGCAGGGAGCTTCACCCCACAATGAATGGCCCTCTCTCATTAGAGGCAAGCCTGCCATGATGTATTCAGGGTGAGGACCAGGATTCATTTCCCTGTCTGTGGGTTGGGGATGGGAGGGAGGAAGAGGCAGCAGGGAGAGATTTATATCAAGGGACTTGGATTAGCTGCAGCTGAAACATGACCCCATCAACTCAAGCCTCCTTCTTGGGCCTAACCCAATGCACCTCTGCTGACTAGAGGGCTCTAGGGAACTGAAGGGAGGGCAGAAGGTCTGGTTCCTTTTCTCTCTGAGCTCAGACTTCAGTGCTAAGGCCCAGAATTCCCACGCAACTTCCCAAAAGTCCTCCCCCTGCCCTAACACTTCGTTTGCTTTAGGAGCCTGGCTGACTGGGAGATTTTGCCATCAAGAATCTTTTCATGGTCAAGAAGCTGAACCAATGGCCTCATTTCTAAAGGACCGAGGCCTTGACCATGATCTTCATCTGGCTCTTCTGCCTTCTGAATCAAGCAATACCCTCACACCTTTCCTCAGAGAAGGTAATTCACAACCACAACATTAGCTTGCCCTCATAACTGCTGTCTGGGCTGCTTCTCATTCTTGAGAGAGCCCGCATTCTTCCTTGAATGTGTATCTATCTTCCTAACTAAACCTCTATGCCTAAAAAAAAAAAAAAAAAAAAACCAGGAAACTGCTGTCTGGATAGAACCCAAGTAAGTTCTGCCACAGGCATCTCAGACCTTGGGCCAGCTGGCACTAGGGTAAAGGCAGTTACCAGTCTGCCACAAAAACACGCTGTGAGTCATCACCTCACTATGGTATCCACTGGGCTGAATCCCACCTCCAGCGTGAGGAGAATCTGGGCAACACTACTCTCTTTCCCTCCACCTCTTCCTGGCCCCTTCTCACAGGGATCATAGAAGACTGAACAAAGAGAACTGGGCTTTCATTTGACCCAGGTTTCAGTGTACTTCTCACAGACTTAGAAACAAGGCCACCATGCATTTTGCTTGCTACATAGGTTTGAGCAACCTATTGGATTGAGGGTAGCAACAAACAAGATGCAGCCCTATACACTCCGTATGCAGATCCCACTAAACTTGACTTTCAGTTTTGCTTGTAGAGGGGTGGGGGTGTGCTGGGGGAACATGGGACACACTTCAGAACCTGCTGTCTTTCCATTCTCAGCCCCTTAGAATGCCCAATTCACTAAGAGCATTGGAGGGTGCCCCTGTCAGTCAATCAGGTTGCTTTGCATGACTGCTATGCCCCAGGAGGGTCAGGGCAGGTATCTATCATCTGTACATGCACTCACTACACGTTAGCCATGCATCTCCCTGGCCCTTGTGGAGGAGCGTTCATATGCCCTTCCTTCCCTACTCAGAAAGAGATGTAGCTCAGTTCCGCTTTGCTAAGCCCTATTTGGCAATGTGTCTAAACACATGCAAACTTAATTAGTTCAGGAGTGGAACCCAAGCACTTGCAGTGACAGATAAAAGAAGGGGAAATGAGATAAGTCAGGACTGGCAGGGAGTTCTAACACCAGCCCCTTCCCCCAGCAGGCTGCTAATCAAAGGTGATACAGCTCAGTGCTAGGACCAAATGGCACTCTCATGGGCAAAGGACAAGGCTCTTACAAAGTTAGTGGCACCATGAGATGCCCTGGATGCTTCCAAACATAAATGCAAGATAGAAGTGTCCAAAATTATTTTGGCTATAGTTCCCTTAAAATAAATCTGAAGATTTATTAATTTGTAGTCCAGGCAGACCCAAATAATCCCCACATCTCCTGGCAATCATGCCTCATATCAAAACCTCTTCTAACACCATACCAGGAACCAACAGCCTCAGGTGTCAGAGAGCAACCTTGAAGTTCCACCACTCAGAGCAAACAAAGGAGAGGAGGAAGAGCAGTCCCACCAGACCATAAAGCCACTGGCCAAGGACAAAAGCAGATCCTAGACAGCACATGATTCAAAACAGTTCTAGAGTCAGAATGCCTAGTTCAAATCACTGCTCTGCCCCAAATAGGCTACGTGACCTTGGCATATTACCTACCTTTCTTGTCGTCAGTTTCCTCCTTTTTTAAAAAAACAAAAATGTTATAAAAATTTATTTCATGGGGCTGGTAGAGCCCTTGCCTGGCATGTACAAGGTCCTGGTTTCAATTCCTGGCACCACATGGGAAAACGAAAACATCAGATGAAAAAAAATTTCTTAAATAACAACTTATTTCATGAAGGGCTGAGGTACGATGATCACAAGTTCAAGGCTAGCCTCAGCCATTTGTGAGGCCTTAGTAACTTAGTGAGAGCCTGTCTCAAAACAAAAAATAAAAAGGGGGGGGGGGGTATGAATCAGCATCCCTGGGTTCAATCCCCAGTACCAAAACAAAAACAAAAAACAAAACAAAACAAAATAACCTTATTTCATAGAATTGTGGTAAGGACTAAATAACATAATATGCATAAATAGCACAATAGGCTCCTGGTGTATAGTAAGTGTTCAATAAACACTATCTTTACACTCTTATATTAACTCTTCCAGAAGAACTCCAGCCCCAGAGGCACAAATCTCTCAGATAAAGCACTTCACATTGTATCCAGGATCAGACTCTTCCTCCCTTGCATAAGTAAGCCTTACCCAGCACCCACCATGGAAGTTCAACACAGTGCTAGCAGGGCAAAATCCAGGGGCTTCCTGACATTAGCAACTCAGTTCTCTAATTCACATTCAGGCTAGACCAGCAATGCCAGAATTGTCCCCTTCTGTTCCATTTGTCCTATACACTGGTAATTAATGCTCCCTGAATCTACCCACTGTCAATTCTCAGTCATTATTCCTGAGCATGATTCCACAGGACCACTTTATTACTCAGTTGTCCTTCATTCAGCAAATACTGGGGCTGGGAGTATAGCTCAGTTGTAGAATGTTGTTCAGCAACAAATATTCAACAAATATTTATTGAGCAACTAGTCAAACCTTATCCTAGGATTATAACAGTGTTCACAATCTAGTGAGGGAGACAGACAAGTAGAGGCAGCTACAATACAATTAACTGTATTCATTGATAAATACACAAGCACCAGCAACACAAGGATGGCCAGCTAGAGTGTCTTAATAGGATGCGGGATGCACAGGAAGTACTGCAGAATGAGGCTAGAGAAGCCTTGAAAGTCTCAACAGTGTAAACTTGACTTTGAGGGCAGGGGTATAGCCAGCTGCAAAAGGGGGGGGGGGGAAGAGAATAGAAACAGCAGGACTGGAGTTAAATAGATTAGTTAGAAGTCTTGGTAGTAATCCAAGAATAATATGATCATGTTAACTAGGGTGGTGGAATTGGGGATGGAAAGAAGGGAATGAATTCAAGAAACCTCTAGAAGGCACAATTAACAGACTTTGGCAATAAACTGATTGTTACTAGAAAAAAAATGATTCTCAGGTATCTGACAAGACAGCCAAGTAGAGAGTATCAGTCATTATTTGAGGGTATGTTGGAGGACACTCTCTGAGAACAGTAGCAGGAGAGCTTTAAGGGGCCTGTGGCCATACGGGTGGAATGTAGGTAGGAGAGGCCCCTGGATATGCAGTCTTGGAGCTGAAGTGGCAGATGGAGCAGATTTCTTTTTCCAATGGGATTTCAGTTGACATGTCAGTTCTCATATCTCACTTTAGGGAAAAAAAATTAGACAACCTCAGCATACAGAAGACAGCTGAAGCTATAGGAAAAGATAAGACCACTTGAGTGGTATGTAGAATAGAAAGAAAAGACAGCTAAGACAGAGATCAAAGGAACACCAATACTTAAGGAAAAAGTAAAGAAAGAGGCATCCGTAAGAGTAACTGAGGAAAAGCCAGAGATCAGAAGACACAAAGACAAAAAAATATTCAAGACGATTAAGTGGCTAACTTTGTCGAATGATGACAAGATGAACCAGGATGATCCCACAACCAGCATGTCTCTGGGCCACCCTTTCAGCCACCTTCCACCATCCCCAGTACAGTCGCCAGCCCAGAGAGGTCTCCAGGTGTGTGGGTCTATCACTGTGTCTCGCTCTCCAATGGTCTGGGCCCCCTGACCACAGCTTGGGAAGCCTCAGTCGCCCCTGCAGAGCGTACACTTCCAATGCCAGCAATGAGTAGTGTACTCTGGGCACTTTTGATCTCCAGCTCCAGGCTTTCTAAAATGTAAAGTGCTCCAGGTCTACTCACCTGCAAGCACAGTGAGAGAGAGAGGGGTGTAGTCACTAGACTAGAGAGGCAGGCAAAGAACTAAAGCCCAATGCCAGCCTAGCACCTTCATGAGAGGAGAGCTTCCTGTTCCAAAGCTTAGCTGAACCTAGATGAGGAGCCACTGAACTCTGAGTAGGCCCTGCCCCTCCTCTGTCAGAGTACTGCATCAGATTAGCCCTGAACCTCTCCAAGGGGCCCATTCCCTGGTTGCATCCAGAGCCAGGGCCTCCCTTCAGCCCGCATTACCTCCTCTGATCTACCACTTCTCACAGACCCACAGCCCACCCAGAAAGCCTCAGGTCTAGCTTTGCAGTCATGCAGTGCTTTTCAGCTGGCCAACCTGATCTCTGAGCTATAGGCTAAGTCCCAAGTTCCTCACGTGGGTACCTATGCAGACACCACTTCTCTCTCCCCTTGCCCTACCCTCCCACCACATCAAAGATGGAACCCCCTGAAAGGGCCATTCCATACCTTAATAAGCAGAGAAACACTAAACTTCATGGGAGCTTAAAGAAACTAGGTAAAGTAAAGGAAAGGTAGGCCAGGTAGGAAAGGTGATCATGGGTCAAATCCGTATCAAAGGTCATTTATTTCTTTAAAAAGTTGAGGGAAAATTAAATCCACATCCACTAAATAAAAACCCACCTAGCAGGATCAAAGCCTTGTAAACCTGGAGTATCAACTCACTGGGCTTTGACAAAAGATGGACACAAAATGATTCTGTCAGGATGGGACCACATTTTTTTTTTCTCCAGCGGGATTTCTGCTGACACTTCAGTTCCTATTTCTCAGAGATCCATTAATCAGCCTCTTTCCAACAAAAGTGATGCGAAGCTGCTTTCGGGGGAGGGGATTAAGGGCAGTGATGAGAAAGAGCCATGCTTCCAGAAACTAGAGTGTGAAATGAAAATATTTGCTGAATTCCTTAGACTTAGTTAAATCTGGAAATGGATGTCAAAATAAGAAGTAAGCCACAGACTGACAACTTGTGAGTGTCAATTTAACACCACCCTTGTCAGGCTCATCAGCAGCCTTTACCAGGTGAACAAAAAGGTGAAGGCTCTGCTGAGAGCCACCAATGAGCCTCTGATGAGAGGTTCCAGGAACACTGATAAGCTGTGCACTGTCACGCAGCACTACTTAGCTTTCCTCTCTGGCTGTTTTTATTTTGTTACACATTTAATTAAGAGCCTTCCCAGCAGTTATGCAGAGTTCTGCTTCTAAAAGGCAGTCACAGAGCCCTCCTCTCCACCCCTGCCACCTGCTTCCTCCTGTATACCCTTCCCCAGAGCCTCCCTGCCTTCTCCATCTAAAAACAAATCAGCACCAAAATCCACCTGACCCATCTCTTTCAGAAACTATAACACCTTAGAATTCAATTCTGTTTAACTACAAGTCTAACTCTCTTAGACTCAGGAGTGTTTTGCTTGCTTCATGAACAAAAGGGAGACATGACCTCCTACCAAAGGCAGTGGTCAGGAAGGCCAAATGGGGCTAGGTTATGTGCTCTTAATAACTGGTTTCCTTTCATATATGCTTGGATTCCACAAACCAATCCATGATTTTGTTTGTTTATTTTTAACCTCATTTCTCATGAAGATACAGAACAGTGTCCTGAGTTACCAACATCCATTCTGAACTCACTATGCTGTAGTACATGCAGGGCCAGAGGTCTTGGATTAGAGTTCCAGGCCAGAACATGCCAAATCCAAAGATGACAATGCCTTTGAAATTGCCTACCTAATGGAGAGACCAAGTCCAAGTTTAGGAGACCCATCCAGATGGTCTCCAGTATTATGCACAAGAAGTTTCATACATACACACCATTTGCTGTTACAGTGGAAGATTCCGAAATGTGGGTCTTTGGAGATGAACATAAGAAAAAGAAAAACACTGGAAGGGTGGGAATTCTGGTGAAGCTATCTGGAGGAACTGGACCTCTGGGCTAGGTCAAAGTGCTTTCCTCCTGGCCCACAAAGCTGTAGACCACTACGTAGCAGCCACATCCTGCTCTGGCCTGCCCAGCTTCTCCTGAGTTGCGGAACCCCACAAAAATACCTGTCCCGACTTCCAGGGCTCAAAGCTACCCAGAACACCACCAACAAGAACAATACCCCTTCTCCATGAACTCTTCTGATTTATATCTGCTTCAGTACCAGCCTGTATGATTATGCTAACAAATAAGTGCCATGCGCAAGGGCCAGAGACCCCCTGGAGCACACATAGATGTGCGCAGTCAGTGTGTATACAACCGAAAGGATGCGACAGATGAAATATATGTGCTATGTGTTCTAGGGTCTGTTCTCCCTCCTGACTCCTCTGCAGAGTTGAGGTCCAATACAGGCTTGACCTTGGCTGGGGTGCATAACTCCACCTCAACATCCAGTGTCCAAAAAGCATAAAAAGGACCTTGGTGAGAGATAATGCCTATTCTAGTAGAAGATGTCACACCAGAGCCACTACTCCCCACCCCCCACCAATACTCACCTTATGCTCAAGAGCGCGCGCGCACACACACACAACACAGAATGCTTGCTGCTGTCTTCAGTGACAAAGAACATAGAGATATTGATTCTATCAATCCTCAGCAAACAATGCCCCCACCACCTCCACCCCTCCATTAGTTCCCTGGGGGCTGTCTGAAGCCAGGTATCCATGAGGACAGACAAGACGCAGAAGAGGCAACCCAGCAAAGAAACCAGTTATTGTCTATAACTGGGGCACAATCAGGAGACAAAGGAGAAAAAGCAGTGGGGACAAAGGAGAAAAGAAGAGGCTGCTGACTTGGGCAGCTTCCTAGAACCAGCCTTCTCTTATCCCAGCACTGGGCTCTTAATTAGATCACCAGGATCTTACAAGCAAGATAAAAGGGTAGCAAAGTTAATAGTTAAGGACAAGGACCCAGTTGCCAAGTTGATTGGGTTTGATCCTGACTGTAGTATGTGTCCTTGAGCAAGTTACTTCTCTGTGCTTAATGTTTTCAGTTATAAAATAGAAATAATAATAGTACCAACTTTATAGAATTGGTAAATGCATTACTACTTCTAAAGCTCTCAGAATAGTAAACATTATGTATTTGGCTAAACATTTTTTTCAAGACTTTCTTTTTGCTTGCGTGCAGTACTGGAGATTGAACCCAGGGACTCCACATGTAGGCAAACACTCTACCACTGAGCTACATTCCCAGCCATTTTTCTTTTATTTTGAGATAGCATCTCACCAAGTTGCTGTGGCTGGCCTCTAACTTATGATCCTCCTGCTTCAGGAGCTGGAATTATAGCTAGGATTACAGAGGTGTGCCAGCATGCCAGGCAACACCCTCTTTAACACTTTCCTTCTAGGTAAATCACACGCAGCCCAGCAATTAGAAGGGCTGTCCTGAGGAACAAGACTTGGCAAAAGCAGGAAGGCCCCAACATCAGCAGTTCAGGTAGAGCCCTTGACTCAATCCCACCCTACTCCAGAGAAGTGGAAGGCAGGACTCTCAGTCCTCCTCTATCCGTAATAGCCCTGAAAACCCAGGAATCTGGGCCCCAGCTGTCGTGCAGGCCTGAACACTCACCTGCTCCCAAAGATTCCAAGCCCTGGCAGCAAAGGAGCCCTTCTCATACTCACATGACTTTTAAGTCCCAATCTCCACAGGTGACAAAAATTGACTTGACGTTTGGATCTAAGAGGCCTTCCTTCGCCATCCATTCATCCACCCTCTGAAAAGTACACAAGAACAGGTAAGATTTCTTTTTAATCCCCCTCCCCATCCTGGAGCCTATGAAGAGCCACAAGAGTGAAACGCAGGAGAAAACTCTAATCTTATTCATCCATAGCTCTGCTCTGGACTCTCAGCCTTAGCTCAGAACTATGGAGGCACCTGGAAGAGAATCCCTTTAGGAAGACCCACAAGCCCTAGTGTGTGGGAGGGTGTAGCCCCCTATCCCCTACTCCCTGGCAGTCCATTCCTGATCCCAGCAGTCAGTTCAAACACCCTGCTCCAATCTGGTTGTTCCTCTCATTGGTTTTCCAACAAAGGTACAGCCCACTACAGATACAGGCTGTCCTGAGCCAAGAGAATAGTCCAGAAGGAGGCCTCAAGCAGGGACTCCAATCCAGTTTCTTCATTCATTTATTCATTTTACCCTTCCACCAAATGAAGGTGAAGAAAATTTTCTTCTTCAGAGGAGGCCCCATTGCTGAGCTAAAGCCCCATCCCGACACCTGGGTAGCACTACCTGCTCCTACTGCTAAAACCTTATAAACTTTTCCAAGTTGAGGATTCAGATTTAGCAGAATGCTTTGAAGGTTGCACTCAAATCCTACACAGGGAAAGAAATTGTTCCTAAACACACTTTACGTCTTCCTTTTACTGTGAATGGTTTTACTGTTTGCACTCACACTGGAAGTACAAATGCTAAAATCAGCATATAACCAGAGAATTATCATGAAGAATTCATGAAACACTGCCTATTTTTCAGAAGATCCTAGGCATGGGGAAATACTGCAGCAGATCACATCACCGCTTCTATGCACACAGGAGAATTATTTTTTAAGGCTATATTGCATAGTAGTTAAAAATGCAGGATTGAAAGTCAGACACATCTGGGTTCCAACCCTTGGCTCTTCCATATCCTGGCTATGTCACTGATGGGAAGTCATTTAAAAGTCATTTAACCCTTCTGAACCTCAGTTTCTTTCATATACAAAACAGGGTAGGATGACTAACCTGATAGATTTGTTCTGAGAATGAAGTGGGATAATGTGTTAAGTGCCTACTACAAAACAAGCCAGTAAGCTGAGAAGGGAAGGAGGCAGATCATCATAAAACAATGCAATAGATACAGCGATGGAGAAGTGACCAGAGTGCTAGAGGACCGGAAGAAGGAAATGACTACTACTGGCAGAAGCAAAGGTATGAGCAAAATAATTCTGTATGTCTTCTCTGCCAGACTATAAGCACCACGAATGCAGTGACATTCACTGACTTAATCATGTAGTGGCTTAATCCCTAACCCAGTACAGTTAGGTATTTGCTCACTGACTACAACATGAGAAGGTACAAGTTTAGTGTGAGTGAAGTCCACAGCTCATTGAAATGAGGGACAGGAATGAAGCTGGGGGACTAGTTACTCAGACTGCAGAGGGTCTTGGGTGACCATCAGATAAGAGAAAATCCATGGGTACCTTTAAGTATGATTACTTCTAGGAGAGGTATGCTGACTCCACAAACAATCCTGAGATGCTGGAGGTCTCGCCCATGCCAAAGAAGTCCTTGAACAAGGCCATGGACCCTATTTAGTTCCACGGCTACAGCAGTCAAACACCCAGAATGTCAGAGCTGTTCCCTAGTGTAAGACTATGCAGACTATGCAGACTACGTGGTTTCACTCACTCATGCAGCAGGTATTTAGTGAGCACCTTTTTCTGAGTCAAAGGAAATAATACTACATGTCGAATCAGGCCTGTCTTCGCCACCTGAATATATAATGGGCTAGAAGAACCACCAAAGACAGCCCCAGTCAGCTGGGCCTGCCGTCCCAATTACTGGCAGCCTGGTGGGGCCTATTCTGAGCTCTACTTAGAATAAATGAGCCATGGAGCCATAGAGTGGTGGGTGGCTCAGCAGTTAAGGAGCTGACCTGGCATGCGTGAGGACGTGAGTTCAAACCCCAGCACCACATATACAATGAAGTTGTTGGAGCAATGAAAGCCACATGAAAAACTAAATAAAATTGATTCTCTCTCTTTTACTCTGTCCCTCACTCTTTAAAAAAATAAAAAATAAAAAAAAAAAATAAATGAGCCAAGCAAGCCTTTTGCTGGCTGCCTGCTCAGGACCTTGGTTGGATGAAGAACCTAGATTTAGGGGCTGGAGTGGTAGCTCAGTGGTTACAGCACTTGCCTTGCACACCCAAGGATGCAGGTTTGAATCCCAGCACCACATACGCAGTGAAGTACTGAAGCAACGAAAGGCACATGAAAAACTAAATAAAACTGATTCTATCACTGTCCCTCTTTCTTTAAAAAATAAAATAAAAAAGATATTAGCTTTAGCTCTATAACCAACTAAGGGCTAATGGGACCCATCTAGTCTCCTTGTCCTGTCAGAAACTATCTATTCAAGCTGATGCCAGGAATCTTCCCTTCTCATCCACAAAGTATATAGAAGTGTCAGAAAATCGCTTCCTGGGTAAGACTCAGAAATCCTCTAAGCACCACGCTCTGGGACTGGCCTGGGATTAGCAGAAGGTTGCCTCCTGAAGACCAAATGTCCCCCTCAACTGGGACCATGGACAAAACAACCTTTATTTCAACAGCTCTGGTTTGGTGCTGGCTCAGAATAAGCATTCTACTTATAGGATCTCAGCCACAGACACTTTCAGGAAAACCTATCTGGCCTCTGGCATCCTGCAGGGGCCAGGCCCTGGCTGGGGATGCTGCTGGCTAGGACCCAGGGAAGGACAGGCACCTCTTTATCCTTGAGTCTGGTCTTACAGGGAGCTACCTCAGTCATAGCAGTGTATTTCTCCTCAAAAAAAAAAAAAGAGAAAGAGAAAGAGAGAGAGAGAGAGAGAGAGAGAGAGAAATAATGAGGTCAAGAAGGCACCCCAGAGTATCTTCTCCCAATCTATTGCAGGTGCCCAAACCCTGACCCAACCAGAGTTGGACAGAGCCTGGTATTCCACATCAGGGACAGGGAGTACATGCCACCAGAGGGAAGCCTGAACCTTCCTCTTGAACCCTGTTCCATCCTGAGGAGTCCCAGGAAATTCAGTCTAGATCTCTCCTCCCCATGGGACAGGACTCTTGGCTAATGGGAGATAGGCACCAGGCCCTTTCTCTGCCACTACCCTACTTCCTCCCATGCAGACATGCCCTGCTATCTTATCTGCTATTCCTCCAGACACGTGACTTCTTCTTGAGCATTGATAGGTCTAAGCTCTGGGTTTATTGGTCTTAGAAATGAATTAAGCACCTAATGAGATCCACAGGCTTTTCTCTTCTCCCCTCCCCCTACAGAAGACTGGTAGGGGAAACTTCTCCTTGGAAGACCTCCAGGCTGGAGGGAGTGATATAGAGATGAGGCCCTTCCTTATTCCCTTGGGCTAGAACATAAGAAACAGTGTCTTAACCTTCTGCAGCTCCCTGAGGAGAATATCCTAGAAATGTGGTCTCTGCCAAAGGTTCTAAAGTCTTTAATTTGATTTCCCTCACATAAGCGATTGTTGGAATTATTCTGATTAGGAATCATTACCCAACACAGTTTCTGCACCCCTAACAGGCACAATTCATCCAGCAGCAAGCTGCAGTGGGGCAGGCAGGCCCAGCAGCAGCTCCTGGAGGAGCTGACAGCAAACAAAAAGCCATCGACAGGGAGTTCTGGGTGAGTTAATGAAGTGTTCACATGCCACAAGAAGCCAACACTAAAGCTAAACAAAACACCTCCAGTCTCCAGGGTTAGGCCCCTAATGCCACAGCTCAGTTCCCCTACATCTGAGCCTGGGTGCAGTGCAGGATGCCCCAGAGCCACCAGGGCAGGGCCAAAGGACACATAGGGTGGGGGCCCTCCACCTGACTCCTGGCAGCACTCAGACATCTTGTCAGTAACCCTAACGAGAACAGCTGGAGATGACAGATCAATGGTTCAATACTCTCAACAGCATGTCACTGATGTGACAGCAAATGTTATTCTAATCAAGCCATAATCATAGTCAAATTACACGGCTGCATTCTCAGGAGGGGAGGGAGAGAAAAGAAGCAGGGAGGAGTCAAAGGTCAGGAATTAAAGGTCACTCAACCTACCTCTAGCACTTGCTGCAGGCTTGGCTGACCATCCACCATGGCTTGAATAATCCCAGTGAGCTGAAAGAAAGAGAAACAGCCTTTGGGTGGAAAACCAGGACACAATGACTCAAAGCTGGACTGGCTCCTTTCCTCTCTTTCTCCTTCTACTGTAAAGGTCTCTGACCTGGCACTGCTTTAGGCTCAGAACCTGTTAGGAACCTTGGGAATAAAGTCCCAGGACACTACCCAAGCTTCCCCACAAAAGCCTGCCCTGAGATGGGGTACACATACATATGATAAACACAGGGTGTGTCTCATACTTATTTTATTCTGGAAAAAAGAAAACTGATTTTAAATGTCCTTTGTATTTAACAAGATACAGCGTGAAGTAAATTAACTCCAAGCTTCCCAAAAGTCCCTGTAAAAGTTGGGATGTGCTAGCACAGGACAGGCACACTTGGTTTCAAGTCCCCTCCTCTGAGCCTCAATGTCCAGAACTTGCCCCTGCCACACTCTCCATAACACCAGTGAAGCGCCATGGATATCTACCCTTCACCCTGCATACTTGGGTCCTCAAAACTGACTAGTCAAGGAGGAAAAAAAAAGTCACCTATAAATGATGGAGGAAACTAAGACCAAAAGCCTGGTGCACAGAATCTGGCCTAGAAAATCTCTGGCTCACAGGCCTCCGCTCCTCCTACATCAGGCCGAGGATCAAACAAGCACCTTGTTCTGCTTTGTTTTTTAAGTAAAAATATCCTTCAACCACAGACTAGGGAGAAACTGCCTACAAGGCTCTGAGGTATAAAGGTCCTTGTCCAGGATATCAGATAGAAATCAAGGTGCCCAACATGCCCCTGGTTACTTCCAGAAAGAGTAGTAGCTCAGGCTTGCTGGGAAACAACTTTTATTTTTAAGATGGGGGAAGGGGTTTAAAACTCCAATTAAACTATAATTACATTTAATGAATTCCAAATACCCAACTCATAGAAACCACCGGCTCTAAGAGGGAAGGTTATTTTCTCATAGTGACTTACATGGAATGGTAATACACACCTTTTAGGGAAGAAATTTTCATTTTAAGAATGCTGAGTTCCTCTAGGTGGGTTTCTGTAGTTCATCAAGTCATTATTAGGTGATATTTTAAGGAAGTGTAAGGACACAGCCACTCTATTTTATATTCCAGAAACTGTTTTTATATTAATCTGTATTTTAATTGGGTAACAGCTGCTGCCTACAGACTTCCCATGGTCTAAAAGGAAAATAAATTAGAAAGATTAACTACGCTGTTGTTTCGCAAGGCTTTAACCCACAGCATGCCCACCCGACTGGCACCTCCACACCCTTTCCTGGCTTGGGAGACCAAAGAACTGCCCAGCAGAGGGAGGGCCTGAGTCAAGGAAAAGAAAAGCTTGGTCTGCTGAGAACTGGGGGGATGGAGGGTACCCTGGGTCAGCAGCTTTAATCTTGGAGTTCAAAGGACTCCTCCTTTTATTTAGCCAGCAACTATTCTTGTAGCACCTACTAAGTGCTAGGCCCTATCCTAGGAACCAGGGATCCAGCAGTGAAGAAAATCAACCTTGCCTTCATGGAATCTGTGCTCTTCCTGGTGCCCTCTCTTGCGCCCAGTGGTCCGATAGGTGGCGTCTGTCCACTTTTCAGAGCTACACACTGAGCAGGCAAGGCCCGGTTTTGTCTCAGGCATGTAGGGGCCAACAAGAGTCAGGAGTAGGCTCAATCGCAACTCCAGGTCCACAAACCAATTACTAACCGACTCCCAGGCCCCATCACTGCCAGTACTGGCTCAGCATCTCTCCTGCTAAGTTCTTCCAAGGCTCGGAGCTGGGACTTAGGGTTATGGAAAAGAAGGTTCAAAGCCACTCCCACCTCTCAGAAAGCTCTGGGTCCCAAAGTCAATCTTCTGTTTAGTCTGAGTTTCCTGGGGCAAGGTCAGGGCTACTCCTCTTGATTCCTAACAAGAGTAACTCAGATGAATTGTATCTTGAAGGACTTCAAGAAAGTCTCACTCACAGGGAACCGATGGCAATGGTGCCAAGAAACTTCTTCCCTTGCAGTTAGGGATTAGGTCAGCTCCTATGTGCCCCACAAGCACCTGCCCTGGACCCCAGGAAAATTACAGATGGGGTGAGAAACTTAATACACCAAAAAAGAAAACTGGGGGGCAATTCAGATGTTCTTTTTTAAAGATTCCTTACTGTAGACCAGGCTCACCTCTTCTCCCACTGGGGCTGGGGCAGGGGCTCTAGCATCCTGGGGCTTTTACAAGCTCCACTCCCATACTGAGCAATCCCAGCCTAGGAGAACCCTAGCGAGGTCAGCTTCTGCTGTCCCCATGCTTCCCATAAAACAAACATTTTCACTCTGACCCAGCCAGGCATGACTTACAGATGAGTTCCTAAAGGACCTGAACTTGGCTCAGAAACGCAGGGGCTTAAGCACTGGTTCAACCAGACATGGTCTTCTAGGAGAAGGCCTAATGCTCCTGCACTGTCCTCCCAAAATGAACCACTACTTATCAGCTCTGTCAGGGCACTGAATGAAGAAGGGGTAAGATGAAGACAGTTACTGATTACTGACAAACTGTAAGACTTATATAAGACTGTGAGGGAAAGATACAATTTTATAAAATAAATACTGGGAAGTTCTATCTCAGGTCTAACTTAAATCCGTTATGCTGTAGTTTAAGCCCATTCCCAGTTGGGTTTGGATATGTCCTAATAAGCTTTCACATTCTCACAATGAAAGGTACTAGAGCAAAGCCAAGTATTATTAAGATGAGAACCAGGGCTCACAGGCTAAAAAGAGCTCAGAGACCTTAACCACTTAAACCGGGAGAGGTGAGAGAAAGAATTAATGTGTGCTCTGTGGCTCCTTTCACTGAGGGATTACAGATTAACTCCCACTTCTCCAAACTCGGAAACCACACGCAAGGGGCTATTGACCCTGACTGATAACATGGCTGCTTACTGAGATCCCCTACCCGCACGAGGGCTTTGTCCAAGGACAATCTGGCTTTTTCATATATACTAGCAACTACAGGAAGCAGCCCAGGAAACCCAGTTCCACAGCATGTCAGCATCCAGTGCTTTCTCCTTTCACAGTTTATCTCCAACACAATCGTATTCTGACACCAAGACAGTTTGTTGATTACATAAGCACTTGTCTCTCGTGTAGAATCTGATAATCAGATCCACTTTTTCTCCCCAGACAAAGAGACCAATAAATCTCACCCTTTGTAAGTACAGGTGCAAGACAAAGCCCTTTACTGATGTTTAGCAAAATGAGTATTTTTCTAGCTTTTTCATGACCAAAGAAAAAAAAAGAAAGAAAGAAAGAAAGGAAGATTGCACACAATCAGGGACTGTGAAGCAGCCCAGCTTCTGGAAACAGATCCAATGCACCGGAGCAGATTCTCAAAGTGGTAAGGAAAGGACTTGGTATGGAATCAAACATCTCATCCTGTCTCTATTAGAACCATGTCTCCAGGCAGACTATCAACTGGAACTAAAAGAGGATCTCAAGAAAGCTAATAATGTATTCCTTACACAGACTCCTAAAAGTAAGAGTGTCTGTATGTGGGCTAGGGACTCACTCATGGGAGAATTCTTTTCCTGTTGTCTAGCACTGAGCCTGTCTCTCTTCCCACACAAGACCATGTTCATCTGTGTACATTGTATGTGCATGTGTGCACACGTGTGTACACATACTCACAGGCTAGGGTTCGTAGAACTTGAGCACAAGAGAGAGAATCCTACCAGAGAAACAGCTTGGGTACAATCTGGAAAGGTTCTGTGTTGTTACTTCCTAACAAAAGATTTTCTCTGGTCGGAATGATCTCCACCCTACTCCCAATGGCAGTTACCGCCAAGATGGGTGAAGTCTCAGAAGAATAGTCTCCATCCTATGTCTATGCTTCTCTCTGTGATACAGCTCTACCTGGTATGAAAACAAAGCAATATTTAGGTAATCTGAAGTTTTCCAAAAAGACTTGTCTTACTCAAAAGGGCAAGTTAGCAATACAGATGCTTTTGGGGGAGATGGAAATAACTCTGTGACAATGTTTATCTATTCACAGAACACACATCAAGTGTTTACGTGGTACCAGACCCTAATGATGGGGCAGAGATCAAACTCACAGTCTAGTAGGGAGAGAGATAAATAGTTAAAAGTATAATGTGTATGATCAGTGCAATGTTGGGGTAAGCACAACCCAGGCTGGGGATCAGGGAAAGCTTCCCAGGGAAGGTGACCCTTAATAGAGTCCTAGATGACAAGCAGGAGTTAGGGGAGGAAAGTGGTAGTGGTGCACAGAGGAACCACCACGTGCAAACACGAATGATGGGAGGATAACCTGCGGATGAGAGGAACCAGGTGCGAGATGAAGCAGGGAGATATGAGGCCGGACAACAAAGCAGGGACTGGATCACAGGAGTTCTGAGCTCTGAAGCCTGCAATAAAATGGGTAACCCAGTGCAAGCAACACAACCAATAGCCTCACTAACATAACAGGCTTCAGAGCAAGATCCCAACTACTTCTACTCCCATCTGAATTATATATGTCCTCAGGTTAAACTGTCTACAAAAAAGAAACATGGTTTCTCCCAGTCTCAAAATCCTTCCTTCCCTCCTCCCAAGTAGCAGCAGAAGTAGCAGTAGCCCTGCTTTGGTTGAAATCCCTCTGGTACCCAGACTCTAGATACTCTGGAGCATTGATGGTGTTCTAGTCCTAAAAAGGCAGCAACTTTTCCAAAACTGTCTATGCCAGGCAGCCGAGCTTCACAGGGCTAGAGCCTGTAAGCCACAGAGGGTAAAGAGTGGGACAAGAGGACTTCAGATTTTGAAGCCAGTGGGGTACTCAGGTGTGACTGATTGGCTTCCTTTTCTTCCCATAAAGAAGGGAATTTTCATCATACTAAAATGGAGAATTTTTTTTTCAAAAGAGGCCAAAAGGACACATTAGCACCCTCTGGTGATTTCCAGGAGAAAGAGGAGAAAACAGGAGACAAAAAGAAGGAATAACCTCAACATCATTAGTTGGAACAAAAAGCTTAAGAGACTAGACTTGGCAGATGGGCACCTGTAACAAAAAGCTCACCTGTGCACGCAGCAAACACTGGCATCAAGTCCAGGTGACCCTGCATCTTGGCTGTCAACCCAGAGCTCAATGAGCCACCCACCTCTACCAGGCAGGCCCTTCTCCATCCTACTCCACACCAGAGATGTGTGAGATCACTCAGGAAGTTCTCTCATCTAATTCCACTTGCAGGTAAAAGGTAAGTCTCTAAATAAGGCAAAAAAAATCTCTAATATACCTCAGCCCCAGTCTCTTAAAAAGATTCCAGAAACACTCATGTTTTCCCATCATCTCTGCTACTGCATGTGCATGATTCATAATTCCACCACAGAATGCAAAACACGACATGTCATAGGGGAAAACAGCCATAGAAGGCTTCTTCTCTGTGTTCTGGAGGTCAGAACTGTCAGGGGCTCTTCCCTCTGCCAACAGCTCTTCTGAACCTCCAGCAAACCTCAAAATCTCAGTCCCAGTTTTACAATCTGTAAAATGGGGTTAATACTAACCTGTCAACAAGGTGGCTAGTATAGTACTAGGCTAGGTTAGGACATTTCAGCCTTGGCCAGTCTGTCTTCTCTTTCCTTGGTAATAGAGTGTGCTTCCCACAAATTCAACCAATACTCCACACAGGGCCACTTTACAGGATAGAAAGCTAAGAAAACCTAAACATAGCATTTCCTTCCAAGTGGCTGAAATCTTCACCTCTTGCCAGCCAGCCCAAAAGAAAATGGAACTAGAAAGAACTTGTGCCCCCAGAGGCACTGTCCTGCTCCCAGGCTCCAATTGCCCAGTTGCCAAGAAAAGTAGGAATGATAAGGAAGGGAAAATGTTGGGGAAGTTGGGGTAGACTGTGCTCTCCCTGGGTCTCCAGTGGCAAAAATGGAGTCACAACTTCATGAAAAGCTAATTGATAGGCCCAAAAAGTGTGCTTGCCTTAACCACTAACCAGACCTAAGTTTTCCCTAAAGGGCCTGTATTAAGCATTAATAATCCCAAAGTTCTTCTTCTAGCAGCCCTTGCAAACCAACTCCAGAGCCCTTACCTCTGTACAGAAGGGGGTAAGCTGTGGATGGACTACGGGCTGGACATACATGTGAAAGGTGGACTCAATCTCCATGGTCCGGCCATTTAGTTTCAGGATAGGGAACTCGATGATTTCCTGAAATGCCAAAGACAAAGAAGTAAGTTATTTTAATCAACCATTTCAAATGATAGCTCTAAGAAAAGAAAGAATGAATGTTTGGGGCTCATTACTACTGCCACACCAAACCCAAGAAAGAACAAGATCGTGCCACCAATTATATTCCTAACCCTCCCACTGCTAGTAGTCTCACAGGCTTCACTGACTTCACTTCCTAACCTCCCCACTGTTTCCGGAAAGGAGAAAGACAGTGGTATATAATCTGCCACAGTTTCCCCAGTGGGTTCTCTAACAGAGTGGTGTTCTTATTTAAGCCCCTAAAAGGACAGTTCCCTGTTCTGGAATAGGTCTGGATTCTAGTCATATAGACAATCTGCCATTGGACCAGTGCATAGATTTTCTTGCGTGAAGTTTAAAGAGAGCTGGTGAGTTTCTTCAGTTTTCAAGAGGAAAAAAGAAAGAAAGAAAGATAAATAATAAATAAAGCAAAGCCAAAGGGATACTAAAGAGAAGGAGAAAACTGAACACAAGTAACAGGAGCTAATGCCTCCTACCTTTCTTTCAGACACTGTATGTTCCCCCTTTGCATGCCCCCACCAACTGCTTAGCCAGCCCTTCCCAGTCCACTGGAACGTAATGGAAGAGGAGGAGGAGTGACAATTTGTTTGGTGTCTCTAAGATTAATTTGTCTCCGTTATTTAATAGAGATGCACAGCACCAAGGTCCTGGTGTGCAAACAGGCTTGCAGAACGCTGGCTGTGCAGCATGGCTCATACATCGCTCCAGGGAAGGGAGGGACACACCAGAGGGGGGAGAGGGCAGGGGAGCACATGCAGAGGAGAAAGAAGAGGGAAAACAAGAAGAGAGAATAAAAAAAAATATTGCTTTTTAATATTCAAAAACAGTTTGCAAAATTTAATCAAAGCAGAGGAAAAGCTAACATTTTTACCACTTTGACATTTTTATTAGCGCTTTCATAAATTTTTAAAACATGAATGGAATTAGTTTACAACACACACACACACACACACACACACACACACACACACACACACAAACTGCCCTGAAAACATATGGAAGAGACAAATAGGAAATAAAATTAAAAAAAAAAAAGCAAAATCCTCCAAGTAAAATTAGCATGTGGAAAAGGCCTCCACTGCAGAGAGAGAAGGGGGGCTTTGCTCACTCAGTGACCCTAACAGTCAGCACTAGGAGCATCTCTATCCTGAAACCCCATTCTGGAGGGCACCTTTTCAGTATCCCAGAAATCAAGGCCAACTGGTTCTCTGCAGAGACACCCTGGAGAAGTGACACAAGAGCTGATGACACCTGACTATCCTGAGGAAATGGATGGGTGGGAAAACAAAAGGAGAAATAGTCAATCTCCTTGATGTCCCAGCGAAGCCATATAGCCTCCCCCAAAAACAAGGGTGCTAATAGTGGGTTTATTTTTAAGCATCAATTTCAATCCAACACATTAGCAGCAGGACTGAAACCAAATCAAGGCCATCAAATTTCATGCCAGAGAAATTCAAAGATTCTGGTTGCTGATCACCAAAGATAGTGAAACTGACATGAGCTTACTGCCAAGCGCAGGAAGGGCTAAATGGCTGCAAGGCTGAGGCAGAGGGGAGACAGAGGAAGAGGCCTGGGATGCTACTCAATGCAAACAGAGAAGGGATCTCTTTCCCCAATCCCCTGGGCCTTTTGTTTTCCACAAAGCATCACAAAGCAGTCCAAGGAGAAAAAAATTTGCTCTGAAAAACAAATGTAAGCATACGCATACACACAACATGTACACTGGTCCCCCTGAAAAATCAGATATTCCAAGAGCCAACTCTGAAATGCACCTCATCTGAGTCAGGCTCATTTGACTCCTGAATTTCCACAGATTTTCCCCTCGCACTAAGTAGAAGAACTACTTCTCCCAATAGAAAGAGCCCCATAGCCAGGTGAGTTTGGCTGCCCTGGTATCTAAGAAACAAATACAGCCAGCTCCTCACTAACAACGTTAGCTGGGCCTGCAATGAAATTTAACCTGTGACACAACTGTACTTTTCATTTAAACTTTCATTTGGAGAGAAGCAGTGTTTGGAGACCAGCAGTTTGTCCTGCTAATAAAGACAAGTGTTGGGACCTTTAAGGATGCCATTCATCTTTGCCTTTTATTAAATTCAATTTTCTTAAGCCCATGATACATTATGAAATTAGGAGTTGACATTCCTCTGGAAACAAAAATATCTATCAAACATAAATAGAAAAAAAACCCTCTATTACCAGGAATTTATGGCTTAAAGTTGATCTCTTTCCACTTTTTTACAAGCACATGGTTTGTTTTAGATATCTGAAATGCTATTATAGATCTGGAATTTCATTAGTATTTATTATAAAATAGTACATGCTTCAGCTCCTGCTCCAAGCAGCACAAAGTCAGCATGCCAAGCACACTCTCTAATAACTTAGCTTTTGGGTTTCCCCACTGCAACTCGTATTCAAACTTCCCTGCTGCTGGCTTCCTCACCCACAGGGAAGTGGAGCCAACCAATGTGCTCAAACTCAGTGCCACCCTCCCAGAGACAAAAAACAAGCCACCCTCAGCTCCATGTGAGAAAAAAAAAAAAGGCACAGATCCTAAGGATGCCTGGACCTAAGGACCAGACCATATCAGATCAGGCCTATCATAAACATACCTCTCTAATGTTGATGGCTCATCAGCCAGGGTAACTACTCAAAAAAAAAAAAAAAAAAAAAATGGGGCTGGAGCAGTGGCTCAGTGGTTACAGCACTTGCCTGGCATGCGCAAGTATGCAAGCTCAAACACCACGTACACAACGAAGTCTTGGAGCAATGAAAGCCACATGAAAAACTAAATAATATTGGTTTTCTCTCTCCCTCTCTCTCTCTCACTGTCCCTTCTCTCTTAAACAACAGCAACAACAACAAACAAACAAACAAAAAAACAAAGGGGATAGACTTTCAAGACCCAGTAAGTCTCAAAACATGACTTTATGGGAGCCCTTCTTCTGTAGCACAGAAGCTGTTATGAACAATGAACCTGCACACTGACATATTGGAGTCACTGAAAATGCAAAAGAAGAGCTCTTGAATGAAGACCTTCTGAGAAGTCAGAACAGAAAGGACCTCACTTAGGTGCTTGTTACCTTTCCATATTGTCCAGCAAGCCCAGACTTCAAAATATTGGCCCCAACAGCCCAATCATGGGAGAGGAACCCTATCCTGCACCAAATTAACCTGACATTACAGCAAATGTACCTGAGTCATGCCAAACATTTCTTTGACAGTTTTTAGCAGACAATAATCAGAGATATAACCCCAATACTACAGGTTGCTATCATCAATTCCAACCAAGAATTTGGGAAGACATACCCAAGTGCCAGCTTCTAGGTTCAGTTGCTCAGATAATGAAATGATTATCCTTGTTCCTCTCCTTTCCCCACATCCAATTTCATTATTTTCTAAGGAATAAATCTTCTCAGGAACAGTTGAATACTTGGGCAATGGCAACACCAGAAAGGAAAAAAGAACCAGTTTGCATTTACAAACCCTCTTTCGGGACCCTAATAACAGCTTCACAATTCCTTATCTTCATATGTCATTTTTGCTCAATTAAACTGAGTACCTACTTTTTGTAAGACATACTCTGCTTTGGAGAAGTACATGAACTAGTTAATGCAAAAGATATGTGAGCAGATAATGAATAGTAGTACCCTATGATAAATACCTTAGTGGAAGGATACACACAGCGTTATGCTTTTCTACTTGAAAAAGTGTTTTCACATACATTTTCTCATATCATTCACGCCATCATTAGGTTATAAACCAATACTATTTAGCACATACTATTTTACCAGGCAGGGACTAGGTAGAGACGCAGAGATGAATACACTTTGGTGTGAGATGCTCAGAGTCTGGGCAAAGAGTGCTGAGTAGTTGCTGTCCAACAATCTCCAAGTTGTGTGAAAAATGAAAGCATCTTATTTCTTCCATTTATTATGTACTTTGTGGCAGATGCTGTGTTAAGTGCTAATAGGAATGACCTCATTTAATCTTCTGAACAACCTGTGAGCTGGGAATCATTATTATCCCTATTTCACAAGTAAACTAAGGCCAAGTCACTTACTTATACCTACACTGCTAGTAAGGGATGGAAATCAGACTCCAAATGGGGAAAAAGACATTTAAAAAAAGTAGGACTGGCAGTTTTCAAAGTCTGATGGGTCAACTGATTCTCTTAATGAGAAAGGCTATCCTCAGTTTTACAATCCCCTAGAAAGAGAAGCTGTTCTCAAATTATAACAACAATGTATGAGAACTCCCAAGCAGAAAATTCCAGAGAACTGCTACTTAAAATTCTCCAACATAGGGGCTGGAGTGGTGGCTTAGTGGTTACGGCGCTTGCCTGGCATGTGAGAGGATGCAGGTTCGAACCCCAGCACCACGTACACAACAAAGTGTCGGAGCAATAAAAACCACATGAAAAACTGAAAAAAAAAAATTCTCCAACACAGTTGCAGCAGCACAGATGGCTCTAGGCTATACGTTGAGGGAGAGCAGGAACCTTGAGCATCTAGCTCCTGTTCTGGCACACAATCCTCACTATCTCAACGTTGTTGAGCAGAAGTGGAAGATAGTGCACAGAGCCTGTTTTTCCAAAGCATAAATTCTCTTCCTGAGCTGATGTTTCCCTAGTTTTCTGGCTCTAACAGAAAACACTATGCTTTCAGAGGACTTTCCACAAAGTCACAGAGGTTATCTACCTGAGAAGACAAAGACAGTAGGTGGTAGAGCCAGGATTCAATATAGAGATATATCATACTCTACAGTCCTTTCTCCTGCATCCATCCATTCTCTCACCACTAAGTGGTTTTCTCCCTCATCTGCTACAAACCACTAAGTTCCAGTTTCACCTGGTTTAAGCAACTGTCAACACTGCCTGGGACTAGGGGTTTCAGAGAACACAGGACTTCTGGTGCCAAAATTGGAATAGCTGGTCACCCAACACTTTTCACAAACTAAATTAGATTGTCCAATGGCAGAGCAAAATAAATCCAGAATGTTGGTCTGCTGATAAGTGGATGGGAACTGGCCACAACATTACAACAGAGGGCAAAAATTTGATTTGTCAAATTTGGATTTGTCAAAGGATCTAAGGTTCTAAACCTATTGTAACTATTGTCTCTCTCAATAAAATGCCAACTGCAAATTCTCCACCTCCCCTCCCCCTCTTAAGGGGCGAGAAGACAGAAATAAAAAAAGCACCAAGCACGTATTCATTCACCTTTACAATTTTAAGTGAGTTGAAGCAGAGGTTTTAAACCCAGCTGATTTAACATTGCTGAACTAGGTACCCTGTGATTCCACTGATAAACTGAGGACAAAACTGAAATAGCCAACAAATGAAATTTCACACCCACCATCAGCAGATTACAAGAAATAAATGTGTAGGTTGTTTCCAGGGTAGTCAAACTCCCTTCCACTAAACTGTCTGCAACAATAAGACTATATCTGAAGACAGAACAACAACAAAAGGATTTTAAGCAGAATGGACTAAGGTTAGACTACTGGAATTCATGACAAAGGTTAATAGTGTAGCATTCTAGATCCCTTTTCCAAACCATAGATTCTTCTTTGCCGAAGCTGATGTTTCCATGGTCCTACCTGAAATAAGAGAATGAGTGGATCATTTTTCATGGTTTTTCCCTCTCAATCTGGGAAGGAGGAACTGGCATTCCCTCAGTTTAGAGACGGTAACAGCTAATCTATTCCTTCCTTCCGCTGTCTGAAAAAAATTCCAAAAATTAAGCACCCCTGTATGGAAAGGTTTGATAAAATCCTCAGACAACACCACATCTCAAGATAGAAAAAGGAGTACCTGGCAAACATGGGTTTTATCCAAATATGTGCTTTTGGATAAAAGTCCCATGCAAAGGCAGGCCCTTTCTACAAAGGAACAAGGAGCCTCCAGACCACAAGCAAGAGGGGAAATTGGACAGGGAAAGTGCTGCATTGGGCAATGGGGCATGGTTTGCTTAACAGTTTCTCTCTTGGAGGAAAAAAAAAAAAAAAACAGACATTTTATGCACAAGGAGCTTATTTCTTAAACAAACACTCGTGGTTTTGATTTACACCACAGTCTGCTCCTAAATAATTTATGGCGGGTTAAATTTATTGCCGAGCCCTGGCTGGCTGCAAATTCGAATTGCCAAATAATTAGATTTTAGGGCAAAGCTTATAAATTACCCGTCGATTTGTCCGGACTTGTTTGTCAGTTGCTTTGTGCTTCGGGTCATCTTTGGCATTTGGCTGTTTGGGTTTTAATTGCTGATTTACACTTTGACAGATGAGAGCTGATGCTCGAAGTTTCAGGACAAGGAATGGTAAAAAATCAGAGCTTTAAAGGGCTGATTTTTCACCTGCATGTCCCCCTCCACCCATCCCCTCAGACCCTAAAGCAATTAAAATGTAGAAACAAGGTTGAAAAATACACACTACTATTCTTTATTGGAGGGGGTGAGGATATAGAATGAGCTCTCATTTACCTTTACCAAAATCGGAATTTTTCAAAACACAGTGAAGGGACTAAAAGTCTTAGAAACCATATCCTCACCCAGAGGTATTTACCTTTACCAAAATCGGAATTTTTCAAAACACAGTGAAGGGACTAAAAGTCTTAGAAACCATATCCTCACCCAGAGGTATGCACACCTATGTCTCCTCATGCACACCTATGCACACCTATGACAACCTCAGTTCAAATATTTTTACATACTGTATTATACATAACTTCAGATATCAGTGGCCTTTGTGAAGCTAACCCTTAGGGCAGTAAAAAACCAAATTATTTCTTTGTAGCTACCTATATACATATATTTGTCATGTAATTAATTTAAAGCACAGGTTGTATGGAAGAGAAGTCCCCTGGAGGTGGCACTAAAGGCAGGTATGGAAATGGAAAAGGGCACCCATTCCAACTTACCATTACAGTGGAGGAAAAACAAATCTTTCCAGGTAGTGCCCTGGCTCTGTCCACTATGTTGAGAGAGCTGGAAGACTCTCTCTATGCTCCCAGAAAAGTAGAGTCTGCCTCCCAGCTAACTGCTATACCCCAACAGCTTCCCATGGGGCCATGGGTCAGAATAATACTAACTAATTCTACTAGTAAGAAAACACATATAAACATTATATGCCAGGCCCCATTCTGAGGACTTACATATATATTAGTTCATTTTGTCTTCCCACAAGTCCTATAATATCGGTATTATTATTAACTGCCTTTTGCCAATAAGAGAAAAGAACTAAGGTATAAAGAATACAAGTCACTTGCCCATGGTCATACTGCTAGTAAGTGGGAGAAATAAGACCCAAATCCAGATAGTCCAGTTTGGAGTCCACATTCTTAACCCACATGTTATACTGCCTCTCATCGGAACCACCTCTATCTCTAGAGGCCCAAAGTCCAAACTCTGGGACGTAGGGCCCCTGCATGCAGTCAAAGCTCATTCAATTAGCCACCTAAGAAGATGGGGGGAAATGTCATATAACTTGCTCAGAATATCAGAGACTTGATTTCAGAATGACCATTTTCTCAGTCAATCCAAATACTGTCCTAACAATTCACTAGCTGGGACTAAAGAGATAGAGGTAACAGGTGATCAAGACAGAACCAGTCTCTCTCAGGCAGAGTTCTGGACAGGCAACTCGGCTAGGAGCCCAGAGAAGCTGGCTGGCCTTCAGCAAGCCTTGCTCAGTAATTCCCACTCATGGAAACTGCTATTTCCCCCAGAAGACTGAATCCCTGTAGGGTAGTAGTTCACAGATTTCCTGTTTTCTGTCCATATCAGATGGCCAAAAGTCAGTTCAGAACAAGTGCTGACATGACAGATTTTTAAAAATCAGACCACTAAGCAAGTAATACACAGACTGACATCCTGCCCATAGTGCTGAACTCTTCTCACACACTGGCTCCTGTGATCCCACATCTCCACTAACTGGCAGGAATTACGCCCCTATTTTATGGATGAGAAAGCTAAGGCAGTCAGTGGTTCTCAAACCACAGTTCCTCGCAGTCAGCATCCCAACACTTAGGAACTTTTCAGAAATGCAAGTTCCTGGCCTCCGCCTCTGATATATGAATCAGAAGCCCCGCCTGGGGGGTAGGGTGGGATCTTAATTTTAATCAGCCCCCCAGATCATTCTGATGCTCACTGAAATTTGAGAAGCCATCAGTCCAGACTAGAGTAGCATTTCTGTCTTCAAACTATCTGAAGATCTTGTCAAACAGCAGATTCTATTTAGCTCTGGCATAGGACCTGATATTCTGCACTTCTAACAAGGTAAAATGGATACTGCTGTTTCACAGGCTACACTGTGAATAGCAAAGGTCCAACAGTCTACAACATCTGTGACATTCCTTATCATAGAGGCAGTGACCAAGTAAGAATGAGAACCCAAGGTCTCATTTCCTCTCAGATTAAACCCTTACTCTGGCCATTTTTAAGGCCCCTGGGGCAAGCCCTTCAGACCTGCCAACCATCCCTGGCTCTTGCCATCAGATTTCATCTTCCTTGATGCCAACAGCTTAGGGAGAAAAATTGGCATATCACAGCCAGAACTTAATAGAGCAAGCTGGTACGTCTCTGTCAGGGAGCTAGTAAAAGATTTTTTTGTCATGGTGATGCCTGCCCCTTTAGGAAGACCTGGGTGTCAGATACCATCAGGGTGCTCAGTACACTGTTCTATGAACAACCTCATTCTGTTTAAATGGACCATAAAAGAGGTTTGGATACCTATCCTATGAACTCTCAGATACAAGCCAGGAGCTCATCAAGTCTGTCTTGCCATTTCTAATCCTAAGAAAGGCTTCTCTAACACTGCCCACTGATCGAGAACAAGATAACAGAAATTCCTCCAGATTATGAGGAACCAACCTGGGGACTCTTTGCCAACATTACCAACAACCCGCTTCTACATCATCACCATTTCCTTTGGGAGCTGCCCCTGATATTGGTACTCTAGTCATGTTTCATTTCCAGGGAATGTAGACCTTTTCAAAATTGCATGTTTCATTCCTTCCCCAGCCCCAACTAACTACCAATCCATTTCAATTGATCAGTTTGCCTTTCAATGCTGCTGGTGCCAGGAAAAGAGTCCATGAACAAGCCGACAATGTCTCTGGACTCCATTTCCAGACACTGCAATCCTAAATCAGGGCTCTCAGTTTTAATCATAATTTTGGAGAGCAAGAGTCCAAGTTTTCTAGCTAATTACCATCTTACCTACCTAACTTAGCTATCACTACCTACCTCCTCTAGTCCAATGGCCAAAGGGTGTCTCAAACTCCTAGAGAGTGACTGCCTATATTACCGCTAAGAAATTCACATATAGCAGTTGTCCCTGCATGCTCTCTTTGATGTGGATCTTCAACTCAGAGCTCCACATTTACAACTCTAGATTCCACACCCTACTCCTTGCCATCTCATAGCAACCATGACTCCCCCAGTAGCCCACTAGAATCCAAGGGAGATAAAAGCTAGGTAAGAGCATGGTTCTCATGCATCTCTTTCCCAGTACACCTAAGGGCTTTCACAAGTAACTTCTCTCTATTCCCACCATCACCACCTGAGTCCAACCCACTAACATCTCTTTCAAGTAATGCATCCTAACAAATTTCTCTACACTCATTTTTAACCCCTTAGAACATGTTCTTATCTGTTCCCAAGAATTCTGGTTGCTATTTCTGTTTTTTCCCCTTCCACTCAACAATACATTCAAACTTCCTTTTCTGGCTCACTAACTTTGCCCCCAACATCACCATAGACACTGCACTGTGCACTCTTTACCTTCAGCAACAATGGCATCTCCAAATAAGAGCCTCATGGGCTAGAGAGGTGGCTCAGCAGTTAACTGCTTGCCTGGCATGCACAAGGACCCAGGTTCAAACCCCAGCACCACATACACAATTAAGTGTCAGAAAAACAACCAGATGAAAAAAATAAAATAAAAAACCAACTCTTTCTCTCTCTTAAAAAAAAAAAAAAAAAAAAAAAAAAGCCTCCATCAGCATTTAGCCCTTCAATGAGACCTTTGCTGGAATGGCTCCCCTGGACCAATGACCACAGCACTAGAAGAGAAATGGAACCACTAATGTAACATAGCTGTTCTGCTGCCCACAGACCTTCAACATCTCCCAATGGCCCACTACACAGGAAAAGGACCCAAACAGTAGCCCATTCCAAGGCACCTCTATTTCAGAATAATAGACTCCTTAATGTTTGTCTCTTCCTCCAGGGTCTCCTTTCTGATCTGCCTCCTTTCTTATTCTCTAAGCACTTACCTAACAGGGCTTTGTCCACGGTGGTACTCCAGACGTACATACAAACCCTCTCTGCCTATGCCAGCCTGCACACTCTTCTGCTGCAGACTGTGGGGAGGTGTTGGAGGGGGTGTCAATTTGGGAAGACTCTTTTCTCAGGCTTTCAGGCTCAATTTTCACAACTGGAGCACAAAACTCATCACATAAATGAAGGTGTGGGGGCTTTTTAAGTACTGTGAACACCCAGGATAAGAGGATAAAAAATAATCATCCCAATGGCATCTTAATCAAAATGATGCAGGATCCTTTCTTCCAATGAGACACAGAAATGGAGAATGCATCTCCTAATATCAGTTTTCCTCAAACAACTGAGCTCAGTCTACAAAAGAAATGTAATAAATAGAAGGGAGAGGAAAGACAAGATAGGATGGAGGCAGGAAGAAGCAAAACCTCTGGACTCATCCTAACCATTCCTTTGGATTTCACTGCCCCACCCACCCCTTCCTGGCTTGTTGGATTGCTTTCTACTGCTGAGTGCCTGTTGCTGGGGCTCAACCTCCACGCTGAACTCTTTCCATCACCTTTACTCTTGCCAAACTTCTCTTGCAACCCAAACCTTCCTGCTTTGTCATTTATCCTGCATTTCACATGCCTCTTAATGTTAGCTGCCAGCTGTTTATCTGTTTGAAGGATCTAAACCTCCTTTATCTATTGAAGATGAGTCTTAGGAGAAACAAATCCAAATTCCCAGTCCAAGGGGAGAGAGGTATGTCACTTCCCAGCCACTGCCTTTCCTTAGAGACTTACCAGTCCACCTAACTGCTAACTTCAATGACAGCTAAGATATCAGATTAAGCTGATAATGCTCAGAATTTCAGCTCACATATTTCTACTTTGACCCTCACCCATTTTGCCCAGACTTCGCCATTTCTAGCCTTCACACTCACACATCCCAGCTAAGACCATATAGCTTGAAGGTGAAAAATACCATATAACTGATGCAGATAATGCAACTAAACCAACAGTGAACTATTCACCAAGTTCAAAGTCTTCATTCTCCCTCTCCCTCATTTTCAACTTTCCCATAAACAAGCCTGTAATCAAGGTCAATGTTCTTAGACTTAGGCCAATTCATCCTGCTTTATTCTGTGAGCCCTTTCTTTTATCCCTGCTGTAACAATGTGAGGCCTCAGGCCTACATGGCCCTCCTGGGTCTCCTAAACTTCTTGTAACATAAAACCTATTCACCTCCCCTACACACACACACACACACACTACAAGTGGGAGTGATCATTCTTATTCTTTGTGTCCCCACTACACCAATATTTGCCTGTGTGGTGATAATTACTGTACTACCTGATGGTGGTTACCTATTTCAACTCTGAGCTCCTTGAGGGCAAGACTATATCTTACTTGTCTTTATATCTCAGTAGTTGCTGTCCAAAGAATAAGAAGAGGCCTTTTCATTGCCTCTAAGGTGGTGACAATGAGGTCCTCCCCATTCCTTTGCTGCCTTAGTTGGTTTTTGTCATTTCCAACAAAAACTTTAAAAGGCAGCTTAGTGTCACTGTTATTTTACAGTCCCTGATTTCATTCACCATTTATCAATGGTCCTATTCTTTATAGAGCTCTTCACTACCATCAAACTTAGCCTAGTATCTAGCAAAATCTGCATTCCAACAGCTGTCTCAGCCCTGGGGAAGCCACAGGATAATAAGAGGCTATGGGGGATGTTTCCTGATTTGCACTAAATTATGTGGTGATTTTGTTACCAGTGACCCAGTGCTCCCCAAGGAAAATTCCTGGTCCCATCCCCAGGCTACTCTATAGCCTAACTGCACACCACGGCAGCTTAAAGGTATAAACCCTGGGAAAGGTAGTGAAGCAGTCTGAACAGAGCAAATAAACTCACTTCCATCCTGCTTCTGTTACGGCAAACACACAAGGCCGCAGCACCATGCACCAGTGTCCACGCCCTGAAATGTATATTTTACTTCTACACTGCTGTCTGCTCCAAAGAAAGAAGAGTGCTTGGGCTTTCACAAGGAATTACAACACAGCCAAGACCCGGATACAGCAAATGCTTATTCCCATTCACAGAGTGCTAGTGAGGAGCCCGCACGGAGATGGGGGGTGGGTGTTACAGGGAGGCCCATTCCTGTGGGGGACCACCAGGAAACAGCAGCCTGTGGAGTGGGGAGGGGGAAGCACCACATTTATGGAGGCAGTGACAAAAAGGACAAAAGGGCCTAGTGGGCTGCCCCATTCCCACCACCATCACTAACACCAATAGTGGAATTCATTTATAGTGACCCTAGAAGAGATGTGTTAAAACAGAGATATAACTAAAAAGAAAGGAAATAATTGGTCTGATGGGCAGGGGAGAAATTATTCCAGGAGTCAGGAGCCTGTGCAAGAACACTTACAGCTCACACAGTCATCATAACTCAACCCCCTCAAGCATTTTGTGTTCTGCTTATGGTGTTAACTTTAATGTCTTAACATATAATACCATCCACACTAACACAATATACTACACACGCCAGATGAGGCTGAGTTATAGTTGCTATGGGAAGCATAACTTTGAATTTCCTGATTTTGGTGCATTTAATCTCAACCATAATGTTACATTAACGTCGGTTTTGCATTTCATTTCCCAGTTTAGAAGAATAGCATCAGCGCCTTCGCCTGTTTGTACAGAAAAAAGTGCAGGCTGACTGGGCCATAGGCAGAAGGACCAAAATCTAACAGCTGGGATCTCCCACTAAATAGCCTGGCCCCTTTAGAGGCGCTACAACCACAATAAGCTAATGGGAAGGGAAGGGTAAGTTCTCTAGGGCACTGCCTTTCTGTCCACTTGGAGATGGAAGGAACCAAGAACAGAGAGAAGGAAAAAAGCAAAACATGCAACAGAGAACAATGTTCATGTTCAGGGGACAGACGGGTGTGGTAGGGGATTCCTGCCTTTCAACCTTGAATGGAGCAGAAAGGGAATCAATAAAGTTTGGTTTGTAGGGATCTCAACCAATTTCCTGTAAAGTTTTCCAAAATAGCTTTCACAAAAGACTATAATGATGTGCCAGTTCTAGGTCATACTGAAATCCTCCATATGCTCTCTTCTATATTTTTCTTTCTCCTCTGTCACCATGAACCCTTCCCCAGTCCTGCCCTCCAAAAATAACCCAGCATCTGGACAATTCTGTATAAAAGAGAAAATTCTTTTACTCAGTAATTCTAATTCAAAATACAGATGGAGTCCCTTTAAGATTTCTGTAAAAAATAAAAATAAAAAATAAAAAAAGCCCCTGTGGACAAAGACCAAACACAAGAAAACCTCAATCCCAAAGGTCATTTTTCTCCAAAGTTATGGGCACCTGAATACAGACGAGAAGGAAAACAGTAGGCAGGGCTGCTGCAGAGCACTGAGCAAAGGACTACCCAGGAGCCTGATGGATGGCCAGAGGGGACTCAGGGAGGCAGCAGCCAGGTATCAGTTCCTCAAATGGGGAGAGCTGGGCTGCCTCTCCCTCACTAGCTGTCCAGAAGGCAGAGGTTACTTCCTCCACCCCACGAGCTGTGGCCTATACCTCATTTTCCTCACTTACATTTACTTTGGTCTCTTCTGAACACTGAGGTGGTGAGAGAACTTGCCCTGAGGTTAAAGATGCACAATTAAAGATCCCACCAAAGCTTTCAGGCTGCTCTCTGGGCCTCGGGGTCAGAACAACTATCATTCGATGCACATCCACACCAAAATGAGCAAAGTGAACTCCTGCTAGTAAGGACAAAGAAGCCGTGATTCTCCTAAACCAGATAAAAAATCTACTTCTATATCAGGAAACGATTTTTAAAACAAGAAAGGAACTACATTCCTGAAATTTAGACCTTTGAAACATTATAAACTTTATTAACATTTAAGTGAAAAAATGTTTTCCAAAGAACAACAGTCTCATATTCAACACTTACCATGTTAATCTGAATTTCAAAACATGTAAAACAAATGAGTACAACAACCAGAACATGAAAGCCTATTACTGGCAAACCAGCCACTCCAATTTCACCTAGTTGAACAAAGTATAAAAATAAACAGCAAATGATGACAAATGGAAAATACCAGATGTTTTACCATATTTATAATCAATATTGTTACTCATCCAAGTACAACAGAACTTATACCTGTTAGCTTTTCCATGATGACATTCCTTCAGGATAGTCCAATAAGCTGACTCATGGACTTCCAAAAAGCAGAGACAGATGAGTTCATGCCAAGCCTCCAAAAGGGCCCTGGCCCAAAACCTGTTTCTGCCTCTTGCACACCCAGTTATGATGTACTCTAAGAATCAAAAGTATACTATGCAGAGGTTGTGGGTATCAAAAGCTCCTGAGAACTGGTCAACAACAAAACTAGGATAGTTTTCATTCATTACCCCAGTCCCAGCCATGGGAAGCAGGCAGACTTTACCCATAAAGAATCCATCAAGACCCATCATTATGTACAACTATGATGCACCAATAAAAAAATGTGTGTGGAGGCGGGTAGAACCTACAGATGTTATTAAAAAAAAAAAAAAAAAACCCCCGTCAAGAGGAGAGACATCACACCATTCTGAGTGAGCGGTAAGGAAAATTGATCTAACTTCTAACGTGCACAATACATTCTAGTCCTTTTACTCTCTTCTGGAAGTTCCTTCTCATCCCAAATCTCAATTTTTCCTGTTCCCATTTAAATTTATTTCTTTTTTTGTCCTTATTAAAATGAAAAGCAAGTTATCATCATACTTCCTTAAACAACTACTCCCCATATGATGAAGTTATTTAATATGGACAAGAAATCATTTGTCCAAACTTAGTCCATTCCTTTTCTTTCTTACTAAGTCCCGTTTTTGTTTTGTTTTGTTTTTGTCTGTAATGATTTTTGTTCTTCTTATCCCGAGCTTTTCCTGCTTCCCTACTTTCCATGCTGACCAGAATACCTAAACAGCAGAGACTCTAGTAAGAAACTGATCTATGGTGACCTCACTGGAAGGATGCTGTTCTACCTGAAACTAAAAGCTTCTTTAATCTATCTTCTAAGTTTTCTCTGAATTGTATGATAATCATGCCCAGCAACTCCTAAAGAAGATCCCCTACATCAAAATAGAGGAGGGAGCCTTTAAGTTACCACTAGTAACAGGTCTTAAGCGGCCCATCCCTTTCCTGAGGGTGATTCAAGGGGTAGTCCAACATAGATGTGTGGCTCCAAACTCACCTTCCCACCTGCTGATCATAGCATTGTAGAAGCTTAATGAAGTCAAGATGCATTACATTTATCACTTGCCCTAGATCCACTCAAATCCATCACTATGTCACAGCAAGAAGTTAGATTGATCTGACAGGATTTGCTCTTCTTCACAAACCCATGTAAGTTATTACTCAGTACCCCACGCTCTTCTAGCTGTTTGCTGATTGATTATCTGACGATCAGGTCAAGTATCTTCTCTGGAATCACGGTAAACTAACAGGTCTATAATTTCCAAGATCATTCGTATTCCCCTTTTAAAGATAAGCAAGACAGCAAATGCTTCTTCCTGAGTTCTCTAAAGCAACAGCTAATGCTTTGCTAATAATGAACCAGGGCAGCCAATTCCTTAAGTGCCCTTGAAATCACATCATCAGGGTTCATTGATTCTGGAGATAATCTTTAAGCAGGCTCAGATCCTGGTAAACAGCACAAGGTTCTAACTTAGCCTGCATCTGGAAAGCCCAAAGAAGAAAGTTGGTGGTATACATGTGTTCGGTATCGCAATAAACAGAGAGAGGGGCGGGGAATACAATTCTTTGACAAAGAGATGAAAGATGACACTGAAAAACCAAATTCAGACACAAATTAGACTCTACCTTCTGGAACACTGGCAGGACCCTCTAAAGGACATAAGAACAGAGCTACATAATTATCTCAACTTATAATCTAACTGAAATGATAAGGAACATACATCCATAAGCATGGCCCAGGGAGCAGGAAACAGCAAATGCCATAATGGATGTGCCAAGCAATTACCAAGTTTCAGAAAAGGGATGAATCATATACAAGGGAGATGCCTTGGATTTTAAACTAATGTCCCCTTAGGGCTTATTCAATGACTAAACCTAATCTGTAAGGAAAATAATATATAGTATTAGGATATGGATCTCTGATTCTCAATTTAGGAGATTATATAACCAAAATTCCCATTCTACCATCCAGAGAAACTCCAGTAGTTTGAGGAGGCAAAGAAAATTACTGTATGGCACAAGCAGGAGCAACAGGCAGAAGAAGTAAGTGTGGCTTACTCCCAAGCTATATTCCCTTTCATCCAAAGTTCTTTCCCTTAGGGGATTATCCATGTCCAGATGTCTTCTAAGTCCTCCATAGACCAGATTCCAATGCACCTTAGGCAAACTATTACTTTAACAGAGAACAAGAAAGAGGAGAGCAGAAAGGAAAAAAGTGTTGTGATGTCTACTTTAGGTAAAATAATTTACTTTCCTTTCTAAAGACAGACCCCTTCCTGGGGGAAAAAAATCACGAGAAATGAAGCCAGTTTATCTCTGAATGGACCCCTAAGTGCCTAATGCTGAAGGTCCTCTTCTTCTGCTTACTCCTGTGACCTACTCCCAGAGCAACAAGTCTATGCATCCCCAAACTACATGCTCCATAACCAACCCTGTAGGGTAGAGTTACAGCTCTAGAGCCAGGCATAACCAAGGCCCTCACCCTGCAACGAACTGCCACATAGGTCCCCAGCCATTTCCCTCAAAACAAACACCAAGTACTTGAACATAACCCAACACAGGTGCCTCTCTGCAGCTAATCCAAGCTTCCTAGCAGCATTACTTTAAAAGGTAATGGGTCAGGCTGGAGCGGTGGCTCAGCAGTTACAGTGCTTGCCTGGCATGCACAAGTATGCGGGTTTGAACCCCAGCACCACTTACACAACGAAGTGTCATGAAGATCATATGAAAAATTAAATAAAAATCGCTTCTGTCTTTCTCTCTCTCACTGTCCCTCTTTAAAAAAAAAAAAGGTAATGAGACTTTTTACATAGTTGGTAACTAAGGAAAATAAAGCAAGCAAAAGAGATTTTCTTCTTCTGAAAGACCAACAACGGTACTTGTTCAGGTAATCTAATGCTATGTAACAAACTATCCCAAAACTTGTGGCTTAAAGCATCAACAATCATCTGTTATTTCTCACAGTTTCTATGAATTTGGAAGTGGCTCAGCCAGCTAAAAATCTCTCCTGAGGTTGAAATCCAATGTTCACTAGGGCTGCAGTCATCTGAAGGCTTAACAGAGGAAGGTGCATTCATTTCCAAGATGCTTCACTCACATGACCGCCAAGTTGGTAGTGACTTCTGGATTACAGCTTCAGTTCCTATACACCATGTGCCTCTCCACAGGACTACTTGAGTGTCCATGTAGTACAGTGACTGTTTACCACCAGGGCAAGTGATCAAAAATAGCAAAGTGGACTGTAATTTTTTTTTTTTTAACTTCAGAAGTCACATTTTTTTTTTTAGCCTCAGAAGTCACATGTTGTCCCATCTGCTATGGTCTATTGCTTAGGTAGGGGTATCCCTGATTCAGTGTGGGAAGGGAACCTCCAAGGGTGTGAATCCCAGGAGGTAAGGATCACCAGGGGTCATTGTGGAGGCTGACTACCACAGTACTCCTTTAAAAGAATACAAAGCAGTGGCAGAAGGGAGGAAGGAAGGGAAAACAAAGGTGAAGGATGGAAGAAAAGACAATATTTTAATTTCCAAAAGCAGAAACCACAGAAAAACAATGTTCCCACTTCCCCCAGAAACTTCTCAGGTCTACTTGGTTCTAGTATACCTGGACCAAGTCCTGCTTCCTAGGCAGAAACTCAAGATGAGTAGCTAAAAGCCAGAAGACATAAGAAAATACCTCGGGGTCCCAGGAAGCAATATTCTCTGCCCTCCCTCCTTGTCCACCCCACCTTATCTGAAGCAATAACGCAACAGTTACCTGAGGATGAATCTGTGGCTTGTCACACGTGGCCTCAAAGTCCAGCACTAAAAAGTAGTGATACCTCTGGGGAGGGAAGGACACCATTGCCGCCATGGATGCGCCAAAGCCGTGGGCCGCCAGCTTTCTGGTGGAAATGGAACAGAACTCCGGAACACCACAGGGAGAAAATAAGTGGGAGCCCAGCACTTTTCTTGCTCTTGAAAGTAAATACGAAGAAAATCGAGCTGCTCCAGTCTGTAAAGGTGCTAGCATTGAACATCCAGAAGCATCTAAAACTTAGGGGAGGAAAGTTTGAAAAACAAAACCAAAAGCAAAACAAACAAACAAACAAAAAAAAAAAAAAAAAAAAAAAAACAGAGCCTGGATTACTCCCCTCCCACTGCGGCCCTGTTCCATCTAGTCTTCAGGAATGTCCATGCAACATGAGCCACTCCCCAGTGTTTCTAGGCCCCTTTCTAAATCACAGTATCTGTTACTAAAGTTCAAGACCCTAACACCAGCACCTGCAGCATTATTACAGCTCTGAGTCTCCCAGATTGTTCTCAAAACGACATGCAGCACTGGCCTTCATCTTTAAATGGAGCTCCAGTTCAAAAGAGAGCAGAGAGAAAAATTCTGTGGTCTCTTCCCAGATGGCAACAGTTAACTTTAAAGCTAAGGGTCCCAAAGTTACACGAGGTGACCCAGTTGTACAATCAGTCCTGAGAGTTAAGCAGACCCAGACAAACAGCAGGAAATGTCCAAGACTCTCTCCTTAGCTCTATTACATGTCTTTCGCCCCAGGTTTTCCTGTGTCTTTGACATCTCCGCACACCAATGCAAAAGTGTGAAAGCAAACAAAGTGAATCCCAGGAGAATCTGCTCCCAATATTCTGGTTACTTCCCATTCCCCATACTGGTAAGCAGCACCCTTGGGGAATGCACAGAGCCTGGAGAGCACAGCTGGCAACAGCCTTAGGCCTCCTCATTTGCTGCCTTTCAGACTCACTCTCTCCTAGAGGCCCTGAATGACTGCGGGACATTTTAAATAGGGAATGAAAAAGAGAAAACCCAGATGTGGCTGTAATGGGAGCTTTGCTAAAAGTCTAGTAAAGTTTTCTGAGTGAACATGTGCAAAAAAAAAAAAAAAAAAACTCAAATCACTTTTCCTCTACATTTTTCCTTTAAATTTGCAGTATGTCTGCTCCTCAGAGGGCTAAATATAAAAATCAAAGTCGAAGTTTTACTCACAAATAACTCATTTCCAAAAAATAAAATAAACAATAAAGAAATTCTCTTTCCCCCTTTTATACCTAATACTCAAATTTCCCTCAACTTTAATTCTCAAACAAGAAATCTTACCACTCAATACAGATATAACCATAGTGTATGCTTTTTGAGGCCCCATTCCAACGAAGCCAAATGGGTTTGTCTCTGAATGGCCCAGTGAGTAGCCAGTCCACTTAAGGTAGTAGGGATAGCACAATGAATCCTAAAGCATACTCAAAGGCAATGAAGTCACTACTGCCCAGGCAGAAAAGAACAATGTCACATTATCACTTCTCTTTCCAGTTCTCTCCTGACTCACTAAGTGAGCTACAATCGTTCCCCTGTATATTAGGATACATGCTAACCTAGGTCTTTAATTTCCCTAATCCTATACTAAGACATCATGGGGATTGAATGAAAAACAAAAAGGATTTTAAGTTCTTCATGGATGCTGCACAAGCACACAACTTGTTTTTACCACTGATTTATAGCCTCCCCCAAAATATAGCCAAACCTCCTCAGCCTAGGTGACAGAGGCTGGTTTCATTATGGAATCTCTTGGAAAGGCAAAAGGGCCAACATCCCTTTGAAAAACAGAATCCAAAATAATTCATCACATCACCTACTCTTGAATAGTACTGGGTAACTTTATTGAGATTAGACCTGCTAATTTGGATCCAAAGTCCCTCCTGACCTTAGAATTTTTCTCTAACTTCCTGAAGTCAGACCATGCATAAGGACTTCTAAAATCCTTAACCTTCTCCAATGTGTCTACAGTATATGTAGCATAGACAGACTCTATATTAGACCCTGTCTTCCAAATACAGGCAATTAAGCATCATTATTAATGAGGGCTTCCAAGTTTGAATTCAGACTTCATCACTTATTAGCCACGGCACCTTGGGCAAGCTCTGTTCTTCAATTCCTCGTCTGCAAAATGACAATAACACCAGCTACTCCTTAAGTGAGGATGAAATAAGAACACATGTAAAACACTAACAGTGGTGTATGGGACATAAGTGATCAATAAATATTAGCTTATTATTACTACTATCATCCAATTGGCTATCCCTACCTGGCCAAGCCTGGATCCCTATACCCTGGGCTTGTAAGTCCAATTAATGCATCAGGCAAGACACAGGGAGTTACATCAATGTCTCCTGCATCCCTAGAATGCTCTAGACCTCCCATAGAGCATATTATACCCTATCCCCTGCCATGGACAACACATGGATGGCTAAAGGTTCTCCAGTCTGAGGCCTTGTTTTCTCATCCAATTTCACTCACATCAAATGGCATCTCTTGTAGGAAGTCTTAAGAATAGACACCAGGAAGCAGGCCCTCACATGTCAGCAACTACTAGTTCCATACTTCATACGTCTAATAAGCCAAGTTCATTTCAAGTCTTTTCTTCCTTTCCAGAAAAATTCAATCCTAAAGCCATTAAATGCAGCAGAGGAATGTAAGATCTATACCACTGGAATGCAAGGATCTGTAGGGGTGTGGGGGAAGTGTCAGAGTACAAGCAGGGTGAAAAGGGCATCCATGCAGAGGTGGGAAGGTGTGCAGCATGACAGAGTCAAAGACAAGAAAGGAGGCATTCACGTCCAGGTGGATCTATCATGGGGAGTCACGGACAGGATAAAAGAAGCACTCTGGAGCAGTAAAGGGCAATGGCCAGCAATGGGAGACTAGTTGCATACAAAGGGACTGAGCAAAGAAATACATACATTAAGGATAATGGGAACCAGGTTTCTCACTGTTAATAAAATATGAAAAGGGAGAAAATCATTGGTGTTGGATTGGAATTGGAAATAAGATTATAAATTCATGGTTTCTGATACAGTCATGGATATATGAATGTAGACATAGTTACTAAGTGTGCATATATGTATGTATGTACACACATACACAAAAAATATACATATACATACAAGTATGCATATTTTCTAGTTTTGTCTAAGGAAGAGCCAGGAAGCAGCAATACTCGATACAGTGAGCATACCTAGCACTCAGGTGCCTTCTAAATACCATTCTCTACTAAAAGAACCATAGTTCCTTGGAAAAATGGCTGATTCCAGGGCTGTGGGAGAAGTATAAGATGAGCCTGTAACATCCTGTTGTACCACAAAACAAGGAAACAATCAAAACAACAATGGGAACACATCAAAAGGAAACAAAAGTCACCTTGAAAGAACTTCTACTGACCAATAATAAATGATAGTTATGGACATAATACACTGAATAAACGAGGGAAATCATGAGTCCATAAAGATATAAAAAAAATAAATAAAACAAGTTTATTGAGGGATATATACATAGTTTCAAAGCATCTTTCCACTAAATGCTCATTAATTACAACAGAAAATATTTTAAAATGGAGAAGCCTGACAGACATCACCTTAATCAACTGATCAAAAATAAGCATCACCTATAATGGGATCAATCAAAATCACATGCCATCTGAGAGAATGCAATAAGAACAAACCATATTTCTGCACCATTCTTGTTGAGGATGAATCTAATCATGAGAAAATATCAGACAAACCCTAACTGAGGGACAATCTATACAATACCATCCAGTAATTTTCAAAAGTATCAAGGTCTTGGGGCTGAAGCAGTGGCTCAGTGGTGGCAGTGCTTGTCTGACATGTGCGAGGAAGTGGATTCGAACCCCAGCAACATGTACATGGTGAAGTGTCAGAGCAAAGAAAGTCACATGAAAAACTAAATAAAACTGATTCTCTCGAAAAAAAAAAATGCATCAAGGTCTTGAACATCAAAGAAAGTTCAAAGGAGACTAACAATACTTGATAACTAAATGCAATCCATGATTCTGAACCATATCATTTTGCTTCAAAAAACATCCCTGGGACAACTGGTAAAACTTGAATGGGATCTGTGAATTAGATGGAAATAATCACCAATGTTAATTTTCTGATTTTGATGGTTGTATTGTAGTTAAGTAAGAAAATGTCCTTGCTTGTAGAAAATACAAAGAATTCAGAAAGATAGGGCATTAGCGTGGGAACTTAACACTCAAATAGTTCAAGAAAAAATTCTTTGTGCTATACTTCCAACTTTTATATAAATCTGGGTTGTTTCAAACTTCTTAAAAATTATATTTTAAAATCCATATGCAGGGCTGGGGAGCTAGCTTATTAGCAGAGCACTTGCCTAGCATATGTAAAGTCCTGGGTTCAATCCCCAACACTGCAAAATAAATAAATCAATAAAGTCTATGTGTGCTGTGGTTTAAAAAATCAGAACAGACTGCATGTGTAACAGATCTCCCCACAATGTCCCTAGAAGGTAGGCTGCAAGGCTGTCAAAACTGAGCCCTTTAAAGCATCCCCTCAGCCCAAATAGTCTCTAACCAGTTAAGTCTTCATCAGAAGAGCCCCTACTCCAAGGTCCCCTCACTGGCCCTGTGGCCCCCAAATGGCTATTCAAGAAACATTTCAGCACTCCCTCCATGGCATCCCACTTGTTCTTATACCTCCTGGCAGCTTAGGACTCCTCTTTTTTATTGATGTCTTTGTACCTTAGTTGCAGGTTTGCAGAAATATACCTTATAACATCAGATGAGAATTTGAATATTTAGTTGAGGGGCAGAATTCAAAAGAAACAAGTTTATGATTCTCAATTTCTGCAAACTATCTTTTATCAGAGAACAAGATGTACTCATTTATTCTCAAACATCCTTTTTCCTTATCCTAACAAATTAAAGGTAGTAAGCAGCCCTCAGTAAGGTGGAATATGAATGATTCTCTCCTCAAAATGAAGGCATCAGCCCCACAATGGGGACAGAGAATGGGTAAATAGGGACTGCCCTGGGGCCAGCCTGATTTGGAGAAACAGGCCTGAGCCACAGCCCCTGGAGGATGGTCTCTGTACAGCATATTTACACAACAGACACCAATGGCTCCTCTGCAGCCATTACTGTCTATCAGGTAAATAACACATGTGCCAAGACACACATTTAATGAGGGAAATAATATGCCTTTATAAAAAGACTCAATCTGTATTTACCTGAGAGACCAAAGAAGCACCAAATCACCAGATTAGTGGAACCACAGAGGAGTCGTTCTGGTGTCTTGGGTAAACAGACATTTTATAGCCTCCATTACTGGAAGGGGAAGGGGAAGTGAAGGGAGGAGGTCATCCTTCAACTCCACATACACAGGTCAGGGGAACCTCAGGGATGGGACAAGCAGAGGAGTCTGTCAGGAAAAATGTGGTCTACTCCCACTCCATCTCCCCAACCACACAGACTTAGAACCTTTGGGAACACAGGGGTTGATATCATCCCTGTATTCAATCCATACCAGTAAAAGCCAGACTGGGAAGCAGGGGTACAGTTCAGAAAAACTCTAAGATACCAGGTAACTAACTGGAAGAAACTGGACCACTAGAGCTATTGCTTCCTCAGTTTCAGTGCTGGGCCAAGACCCTGCCCCAGTCTGACTTATAGCATCACATGCTCCGTCACCCAAGTCACAAAAGTAACAACAAAGAACACTATACCACCTATCCGTAATTCACCTGGTCCTAAGTTTTGTCTTAGGCAAATAAAACTGCCTTGGAAAGACATACACTATATGCCCTCAAAAGTCATAATCTTTAACTAATGTATATATCCTTACTACCAGAAAACTTTTTGTGAAAATCAGACTTTCAAAGGTAAAAGAAAACTTAAGAAGCAACACAATCCAGCCACTCAACAAAAATGAAACCCAGGAAGAAAAAAGGATCACCCAAGGTTCACACAACAAGAAAAATAAAGAACAGAACCCAGATTTCTTGACTGAAAGGCCAAGTACTTCGGTGGCTCCGGTGCAAGGAGCAGGCCTCTACCCTCATCCCCCAACCTGCTTTACAATTTTACAGAAGAGGCAGGAGTTTGAGGACTTTCTTTAGTCCACTGAAGGCTATGAGCTAGAGGCAAAATAAAGCCTGATGTGCCCCACAAACTCTACATGTCTTTCTGATGGCCCCAAAGTGAAAAGGAAGCAAGAACTCTAAAGGAGGGTCCTCACCTCAACAAAGCACTCTGCTCCTCTCTGCAATCTGTCACTGCCTTAACCTATAACTATGACTACTGTTGCTCCAAGGAAGGACTAAAGACAGCTCCCCTCTTCAGAAGCAGCTGTTAATCCCAAATTACCTGCAGAACTTTCACCCAAGGCCTTCGGGAACACCAAATTCTTTTGGCAACAACAGAGGCCTTAGCAAGCTAACTCTCTCCTTCAACTGGTCCACCTCAGCAGCTCAAAGCAGCACATAAAAAGAGGCAACTATTTATCATTTGCTTTCTGTTTGCTAAACCCTCAGCATGCTTACTAACCTGACCAAACTCTACCCAGGGGCCAAAGATGGAAGACATCTCTTAGCCAAGTCCTGCAAGTCAACTGCTACTTCATTACACAGAAGAGGGCACAAAGTCTTGTTTCCTAACACACCATAAATAAGCTAGGGAAGGAGGGTGGGTGAAGTATGATTATCTCTTTAAGCACCTCCCATGCAGCAGACAGCATCTACAGAATAGTATTCAGAACTATTCAAATATCTTCTAGGCTCCTGCTTCCAAGATGGAGAACTAGTGTTGAAGCAGAGCCATACAATCTAGCTATTAAAACACTTGTCAGACAAACCTAGGTTCAAATCCTGACTCTACTACATATTCTTTATAATAATACCTGTATCTTGGCTTCAATTCAATCAAATAATGCACTTAAAATGCTATGCACAATAGTAAGTGCTCAATAAAAGGAGCTACTGTTAACACATGAGAAAGAGGAAAGGGACACAACATTTTCTGAAAACTACTATCAGTCAAGCACTGCGTGGGTGATTTACAAATTTTATCTCACTTAATCTTCCCAACTATCAAGCAAAATGGTTAACACTATTTCCATTTTACACATGAGGAAACTAAGGCTCAAATGTACTCAACTCTTCGGAGCCCTTTTCCCTCGCCCATGTTGCCCACATTTTCCCATCAGTCACAGGGCTAACAATGTATATCAACTTCAATTTTTATTTTTAAGTAAGGTATGATTTTAACTAAAAGTAACTCAAACTTAGGCAGTGATTAAATCTAAGTCATCCATATTTGTTTTCATAATTTTTTTATATTTTAAAAAGAAAAATAAATTACAGCCCTGAGAAAAAAGCAGGAACTTGAAAGGGTGTCTTAAATTAAAACAAGTGCACAATGGAGAACTTAAAGCCTCTTCTCAAACACAATTCCAGAGGTGCAAATCTTCCTACCTTACAAAGTAAGAAATTGGTAAGAGGCAGGTTACAATCAGCTCTTGATCAGGTCCCCAAATGGGACATTTCCTTTTTCAAATCTGAGTTTGGCAAATGTTACTCCCTCAATGTTGAAATGTCCCTTCATCCACCAGGTAAATTATCACTCCTTCTCCAAAACCCAGCTCCAATCTCCCCCTTTTAGTAGTTTTCTCTGATACCCCATCATAAAGTTAAATGCTTATTACCAGTAGCACAGTTCACTCTTATTTTGTAAATTTTCTCCATGTTCTAAGAGGCTAGGTATCTGTTTCTTCTTCTAGTAATAACTTTCAAGAAGTTAGGGGAGAAGGATAGAAGATAGCTATTTGTGTGCATATTTGTATTAAAAAAAAGAATACCAGATATACTAATTCCTTGACTTTTTTATCAGACTCTTTCGTGAACATTAAAATTTCATATAACATTAAAAGGGCATGAGGGGGATGTAGATGTGGCTTGGCGGTTATGGTGCTTGTCTAGCATGCACAAGTACACAGGTTCAAACTCCAGCACCCACATATACAACTAAGCGTCAGAGCAACGAAAACCATGTGAAAAACTCAATAAAAAATTAATTCTCTGTCTCTCTCTTTCTCTCTGTCCTTCTCTCTTTAAAAGAAGAAGAAGAAGAAGAGTGTGAGATTAATTTTTTAAATCTAAATGATGCAGGAATTTTAAAAGCCTGAGAAACACTGAGTTAGATCCTTAGGTGCAAGGACTATATTTTACTCACTTCTGTATTCCCAGGGTCAGGTACAAAGTTAAGTGTGAATCTGCTAAATAAATCAATATGCCCAAAGTCCACTGCTCTGGAATTAGAACATGCCAGAACAGAGCATGGCCTATGCACCAAACAAAGCTTCTTTTTTTTCCCTTCTCTTTCTATCCTTCTTCTCCCAGTCTACCCTATTCTGTTCTTGGGGGGGGGGGGTTGCCTTGGTGCTGGAATACTATTAAAAGGATTAATTTAGGGACCGGTGTTTGGACTGTCACATCCAATCACTACCCACAGATCTACAGCTTCCCAACTCAGGCTCATGCAAAGAAGAATCAATTGCAAGGACACAGAGGGTCTGAAAAGGCATACTAATGGCCTCCTGAGGTGCCAGCAGCCAGCTTTGACACTCCCATAAATTATCTGCCTTTTGATTTTACCTGTAGCTGTGGGGCACAAGGCACAATTTTGAACATATCAAAGCAATCCCTTGTAACTCAAGGCTCCCCAAGGAATGTCCCCAAAGGTGGAAAGGCTAAAAACAACAACCAAAAGGGAATCTACTTCCCAACAGGTCTGGTCCTAGCAGTCATCACTTAAAACCCAACAAAACCAAAAGGATACAGTAGGACTCAAATCAAGCCTCACAGATATGGATAAGGCACGTGTCAGACTGTAGTCCTACAATGACTACACATCTCTCACTCAAGGGAAGAGAAATCACAGCAATAAACAAAATTTCATCTAGAGACAAATCTGCATTAGCTTTGACAGTACCTCACAGTATGACCTTGGGCGACGCACTTAATCTTGTTGGGCCTCAGTTTCCTCACATGATAGCAAGGAAACCAATGCTATCTGACTCACTTCAGGCAATAGTGGTAAAAGGAATAAAAATATATATATATTCAAGAGGCACTTTACAAAGATACAGGGCCACAAGGATGGCAACACCAATAAATGACCCCAAACAGAGAGGGAGGAATGACTGATCACACCCAGGTGAAATTTATTGGGAAGCTGCTCACTCAATTCACTTTACTGATGGTGTTGAGACTAAAGTCCATCCCCCAAAAAGTTCTGTGATTCTGAATGGAACTCCCGCTGGTACAAATTTTCCATTATGAAGAGCAGTGCCTTGCTCTAGTTGTAACTTCCTCATGTGCTGGCTCTTACAAACAGAGGCTGTTTCTGTCATATGGACACAATGATAACTGTGCACAACCAAAGTGTACTAAAGTCAAAGTATTTGCCAGTGATTTTCTGCTTTTTAAAAAATTATTGTCTAGGGCCTGGAACAGTGGCTCAGCAGGTATGGTGCTTGCCTGGCATGCACAAGGATGCAAGTTTGAACCTCAGCACCACATACACAATGAAGTGTCCAAGCAACGAAACCCACATGAAAAACTAAATAAAATTGATTTTCTCTCTCTAAAAAAAATTGTGTAAAATATTATTAGTAACAAAATGTATCAAGACACTGTGCTAACAGCTTTATATACATTCCCAAAACATTTAACCAATCTATTAAGTCCCATATCTCCATTTTACTGACAGAAAAGTGAAGCACTTATCCAAGGTCACATAAACACTACTGCCAGAAACCTAACAGGCTTGGGCTGGGCATGGTGGCACATACCTGTAATCCTAGTGGCTCAGGAAGCTGAGGCAGGAGGATTGCAAGTTCAATGCTAATCTCAACAACTTAGCAAGGCCTTGTCTCAAAATAAAAAGAGGGGGAGATGCTGGGGATGTGGCTTAGTGGATCAACGCCCCAGGGTTCAATCCCTGTACCAAGAAAAAAGAAACTTACAGGTATGAGGCTGAGGTGTAGCTCAGTAGAGTGGTTGTCTAGCACATGCAAGGCCCTGGGGAAGAAAAGGAAAGTAGGAGGGAGAAAGGGAAGAACCTAAAGGCTTTTCTTTAGCAATGGGGCTCACAGGAAGAGGAAGACAAGAGAAAGAGCAGACACAGGACTCTGTGCTATAATAGACTCATTGAACACTCAGGTTCCTGGGCCTGACACCTCATACCTGAACTGGGAGTCATTTCCAAAATTGGGAAAAAGTCATAAGTCTGCTACAAGCGAGGAAAGGAGAGACTAAGTAGAACATACATATACATAGAATGAGAACAATTCCCTCTAGGGAATTCTAAAGCTTAGGAAAATGGGTCAGTTTCTGTGGGTACAGTCCAAAGCAACTGACATTAAGCTATGAACCCTAAAACCAATATCCCTTCCAGAGCTGCATTTATTCCATATTTCCTTCAACTGAAAACAGTTTCCAAAACCTCTGAATTCACTCTATATCAACTTTCTGTTCCTCTATCTTTTCCAGTCTGTGAAGTAGGAGCTGGTATTACCAACATATTCCTTGGTAGACAATCTTTAAGCCCCAGTGGATGACCACAAAGTTAGTGAAGAGAACCAATAAACATATAAGCAAAGATTCAATTATAATTAAATTTTAAGGACCAAAATATTATCACAAAAGAGGAAATACAAAATGCTATTGATGGAACTGCCACAGCCTCCTTATTGGTCTCTTTGCTTCCAGTATTATCTGTCCCCTTCAATCCATTCTTTTTTTTTTTTTTTTAAGATAGAGGATAATGAGAGAGAGAGAGAGAGAATCAATTTTTTATTTAGTTTTTCATGTGGGCTTCGTTGCTCCGAAACTTCATTGTGTACGTGGTGCTGGGGTTTGAACTTGCATACTCATGCATGTCAGGCAAGTGCCGTAACAGCTGAGCCATCACTCCAGCTCCTCAATTCATTCTTTACGCTGGCATCAAAGCAGATTTTCTATAAGCATAAATATAATGTCAGTCTACTTCTTAAAACCTTTTTTTTTTTTTTAAAGAAAGAGGGACAGTGAGAGAGAAAGAGACCATCAACTTTATTTAATTTTTCATGTGGCTTTCGTTGCTCCAACACTTCATTGTGTATGTGGTGCTGGGGTTTGAAACTATGTACTTGCCGTAACCGCCAAGCCTACTGTTGTTCTTAAGTACATTCCAGGGCTGGAGTGGTAGCTCGGTGGTTACCGTGCTTGCCCCGCATGCACAAGTACGTGGGTTCAAACCCCAGCCCCCATGTACACAACTAAGTGTCAGAGCAATGAAAGCGTTGTGAAAAACTAAATAAAAATTGATTCCATCTCTCTCTCTGTCCTCTCTTTAAAAAAAAAAGAAAAGTATAATCCAAGAGACAGCAAACTATAGACCATGTTTCAAATCCAGCATCTACCTGTTTATATAAATAAAGGTTTATTAGGGGGCTGGAGCTGTCACTCAGCAGTTGGAGCACTTGCCTGGCATGCATGAGAACCCAAGGTTAAAATCCCAGCACCACATACACAACTAAGTGTCAGAGAAATAAAGGCCATATGAAAAAGGAAAGATAAGAAAAAATAAAGTTTTATTGGAATACAGACATGTCCATTCATTTTCAGACTATTTATGGCTGCTTCCACACATAACTGCGAAGTTGTTTAAAGTTGTTGTGACAGAGAGCCACAAAGCATCCATATGTATTATCTTCCTTTTACAGAAGAAGCTTGCTAGTTTCTAATTTTTTCTACCCATCCATATACTCCACCTCTAATCCTAAGAGTTTATAAGGCCTTGGCCTCCACTTATCTCTCCTGTTTCATTTCTCACCATATTCTCCTGCCCCTGCATATTAAGCACTCTGTTTCAACCACAATGAACTTTCTCAAACTCTACAGAGCTCTCACACTTGCTTCCTCATGTTTTCATCTAATTCTAAGTCTAGGTGAAGAGGTTATTTCCTCTGACAAGCCATCCCTGAGTCCACAAGTCTGGGTTAGGGGCACTTATGTACTACCAAAAAACTTATATTTCCTTTTTTTTTTTTTTAAAGAGAAACAACTTTATTTAGTTTTTCACATGGCCTTTGCTGCTCCAACATTTAGTTGTGTATGTGGTGCTGGGGTTTGAACCAAGGTCCTTGTGCTTGCCAGGCAAGCACCCAAACCACTGAGCCACTGCTCCAGCCCCATTATATTTCCTTTACTAGAGAACTCTCAGATATAACCTAACTGCCTCTTTACTATCTGTCTCTCCCATGAATTTGTAAATTCTCTGGTGTCTGGGACAGTGGCTGTCTTGTTCACCATTACAGTTTCAGAAACTAGCCCTTAGTTATTGGACAAACTCTTACAAGTTCCTGGATATCAATCATCAGTATGCCTTTTGAACAAGCCCCTGATGAAGACAGGTTGGAACTAATCATTCAGTTAACCAGTCACTTAAAGGTAACACACAAATTAAACCAAGATTCCAAAGGCTTTGGTCAAATACATTATCAAGAGTCAAATGAATGTGTTTTGCCCTATTGTATTAAGATGTGTATTTCTCAAGATAAAGAACTATTCTAGCGCTATTCAACCATCTTGAACCTAAAGTAGGTATTCATGTGATGACGCCCATTAAAGAAATCACAAGGTTTATTGGGGGGCTAGAGCGGAGGCTCAGCAGTTGGAGCACTTGCCTGGCATGCATGAGTACACAGGTTCAAATCCCAGCACCACATACACAGTTAAGTGTCAGAGCAATGAAGGCCACGTGAAAAACTGAATAAAAATTGATTCTCTAACTGTCCCTCTCTCTTTAAAAAAAATGAAACATAAAAAAATAAATAAATAAAGAGAGCTTAAGAGTTTGGATCCCCCATCTTCAATTCTCACTTTAAAGACTTTGGGGAAGTTTAAGTAGGTTTTGAGCATATGCTGCTTAATAAAAGTAGTTACAGAAAAACAATCTGAACCATCCCCTACCCCCAACCCACCAAGCCCAAATACTCAGAAGGAAGGAGTCAAGTCAAACTTGACCATGCAACAGGAGTCTCACCTCTCCTTACTTCGAAGATGCCAAGACTGGCAGCTGGGGACGCTGAAGGTTCTGTGAAAGCTGGAAAGCCCCAGTGCTGTGGACAAACACACATCTCTGCAACACGTCTATTTCAACACAAAGGATCAAATCCCACTAAGAATCATACTACACCTCAAATTCCTAAACTCAAAACTTTGGGATAACAGCTATCTATGTTGAAAAAGAGTGTCCCTATAGAACTTTCAGCAGCTATTAATATCATTGTTTTTGAAATGATGGATTTCGTGTTCTCTAGTAATATACTTTTCTTTGTAAGGAGACTTACCTCCTAGAAACACCAAATATTTACAATATCTGAGCCTGGATTGAGAAAGATGGCCATGAAGTGGTGGCTCACTGGATAATTTCAGAATCCTATCTAGACAAGAAGGAGACACTAGTAAGGCTGACAATATCCCAAACTCAGGAACTGAGGCTGGACCAGGACTGAGGCAAGGGTTGTTGCCACAAACCCACAGGTCATGTTGCAAAGGACCACAAATGCCAGGAAACATTTTCAGGATACTTCCAAGTCTGCCTCAAGCTGCAAAAAGAGTCAAAGTAACCAAACCGAACTCAAAACATCAGTGGATTTCTATCATATTTATCACCTAATTCAGGTTTTCCAAAGGACCAGAAGTTGCAGTGATGACCCTGTAAGCTAGTGATGCCTTTTAGAAACAACAACTGAACCAATGTATTCCTGACTACCATTATACACATTGAAGACTTTATCATACTCATCCTCTGGGAAAAAGGCCATTCACCAACTTACACCATCACAGAGAAAACACTTTTCAAAATGAAAGGGAATAAAAGCACTTTTATTTGAAAATTTCATGTTGAAGGGAGAGCTCTTAGGCAAGCTCTATGACCTAGCTAGCTGATTATTTACAGGATCTTTGGGCAGGAATTGTTAATGAGCTTTTAATTTGGAGTGCTTAAGTTGCCAAAGTGCTCTGAGCTCCAGTGAAGCAACACAGAATCCATAAAGGAAACCTTATCAATCACTTCCTGGCAGCTCCCTTCCCCCATTCTGCACCTACTGCAGAAAGGCAGCCAAGTAGGTTTCTAACCAAGATCACAGGCACACATTAGTGGAGTCACACTCCAAGTCCCTGTTTATAAATTGGCTTTTAAATGGTAGGGGATTCAGCTATAATATACTTAGGCTCCAAGAACGAACCCACTAAAACAGGTATGCTATATATGATAAAGTCAGAATAAAGCAGAAATTGATGAAGGCAATTTCTGGTAGCAACTCTACAATCGAAAACCAACTTGGCCCCAGTGGCCTACACCTGTAATCCCAGCTACTTGGGAAGCTGAGGCAGGAGGATGACAAGTTCAAGGTCATCTTGGGCAAATTTAAATAGACCCTATTTCAAAACGAAATTTTAAAAGGACTGAGGAATGTACCTCAGTGATAGAGCACTTGCCTACCAAGTGGGAAGCCCGGGTTTCAATCCCCAGTACCACATATTTAAAAAAAAAAAAAAATTATTCAGCCAATCACAACCTACCATAACTCAAAAACAGTACAGTATTCAACCAACGAGATTCATGTTTTGTTGCCCTTAGGCGGGGAAACTGATAAAATGTGTGACATGAGCAAATGCCATACAAGTGGCCAGAGACCTCTAGCAGAGACAATGGTGACACTATTAGTTTCAAAATCCAACCTTAAGAACAAATTCCACATCCCTAGTCAGGGACCCCACATCCAGCATCTTCCAAGTCAACAAGAAGCAACAACGACAACATTTTTTTTTAATTTTTAAAAGTAATAGTTACACTTCACAAGTACTCCAGTCATGCCTCAATCCAAATTCACGTTTTTGTTTTTGTTGTTATTGTTTTGACTTAAGTAAACACCTGTTGCTGGTCCATTTGCAATAAGACAAAAAACAAGGCAGGTTAAACCCCTTATTCCTTCCTTCCACCAGCACTTCTACCGCTTAGATTTACAAAGAGGTAAATTGCTAATCTTGTGCGCATGTATCGGGGAGCTGAGAAGGGGATATTCTATCTAACTACTATCTCCTTGATGTTTGAGTCTTTCCAGTTAAACCTCTCTAGTAATCCCAAGTAAGAAGTCAGCCTTCTTAATCTACTCACCCAAACGCAAAACCCTGGCCCGCTCCCTCACACCAGAACGTTAGATCGTACACCCAGGGTGAGCACACAAACTGCACTAACTATACAAGCCACGACCCCCGCAACCCGCATGCATTAACCAGGGCCCAGGCTGGGGGAGGGGGGCTCTCAGCATCACCCACCCCAGGGTGTTGCCCCCAACTCGGGCCCATCCAAGTCCAGGGGAGCGCAAGGGGAGGGGCAGGGGGCCAGGAGACCAGCCCTCCTTCCCAAGGCCGCCCCCGCCCCCCGTCAGCTGCGGGAGAGGCTGTCGCCATGGCAACGCCCCCTCCTTGGGGCCAGCGCGGCAGGCTCCTTCCAGGTGCAGGCCCAGACGTCTCCCTCGGCCTCAGCAGGCGCTCAGGGCAGTTGACGGCGGCGGGCGCGGCCCGCGCCGACTGTGGCGCCGGCCAGGCAGAAGCACGGCCAGCTCCGCCCGCTCCCCAACGCCCGTTCCCGGCCGCCTCAACAGCGGCAGCCAGCACCACGAGTCCACAACACACCGACTCACCTCCGCGCACTCTGACCTCGACCGACGCGGCGGACGGGCGGGCGCTGTGGCCAACCGCTGAGCCCGCCGTCGGCCCCTTTGACCAATGGGCTGCAGCGGGGCGGGGCTGCTTAGCCCCAAACGCTCGCTCTCACGCGGACATGCGCGCTGAGCTGTGTCAAGATGGTGACTGCCGGCGGTGGCCTTATGGGACTTGTAGTTTTGAGGTTGCACGTATTCAGAGAAGGGAAGGGTCACTTCTGAGCAGTGAAAGAGATTTTTTTTTTTAACTGAGCTCTTCCTGAGACCAAGAGTAACTCAGGTGACCCGATTCCTTTTCCCCATATTTCAATATACTCATAAGGTATAAGCTCATAAAGTGACATATTCTGTTTAGGTGACACTTTCCCCTGATTCATTCATTCCACAAGTAATTATCATTATCCACTCTCTGATGTGGGCCAGGGGAGATCTTGGAGGAGGGGAGACAAATTAGACAAGAAGAAAATGCTTAGATTTCCAAAGGGCCTAGGGAAGAGGGATCTGCCTTGTTTAGGTCCCTTGAGAAGAAACTTCAGGGTATGGATTCTGGCTGCAGCTGTGGGGAGCTTCTCTTACCAACCAAGATGTTTCTCCGTCTTGGTTATGGTTCTCTGGGATGTCATGTGTTCCAGCTTATTAGCTGGGACTCCTCAGTCATAACCAAGCTAAGGGTGATTTTGACAGCCTTCTAAACAGTCAGGGCCCTTCTATGAGCCAGCACCACCACCACTCTTAACCAGCTTCAATTACCAAGCTCCTCTGTCTTCCATGTGCATATTTTCACTTAAGATGGTGATGTCATTTCTGTACATTACCACCTCTAAGATATTAACATAATGGTTCCTGCGAGAGCTGGAAATGTCTGCTAATCCCCGTATCAGGGAATGCCTTCCTTAATCTCATCCATATGATGGGTTAAGTGATTCTTCTGTGTACCTACAGAATTGAGCACAGAGCTTTTTTCTTCTTTTTCCATATTTTTTGGTGAATTATAATTGTACATAACAGTGGGATGTGTTGTTACATATCCGTATATGCACACAATATAACAATATCATTTGGCCAATATCATTCCCCAATATTTCACCTTTCCCTTTCCACCTCCCTCCCCCGGTCCCTTTTTTCTAATCCTGATCTCTGTTCAATTTTCATGAGATCTCCTCCCACCTTTCTTTTCCTTTTTCCTCTTTAGTTCCCACATATGAGAGAAAACATATGATCCTTGCCTTTCTGAGTTTGGCTTATGTCGCTTAACATAATGTTCTCAAGTTCCATCCTTTTTCCTGCAAATGACATAATTTCATTCCTCTTTATGGCTGAATAAAACTCCATTGGATCACAGTGTTATATAATTGTCTATTTCCTTGTCATCTCTTCTCCAGTACTTTAAGCTCCTTAAGGGTAGATGTTATTTCTGTATTGTTCATGCTACATTAATAATGCCCAATACAATGCCAGGCATAAAGCAGACATGCAATAAATGTTTGTGAACAAATGTGGGAATAAATAGCAGCAGGGACAGGAGACGGAATGGAGGAGAAACAGATAATACATAACTACATAAATATAACAATAAATAAGACATCATGAATTGGCCTCTTTTATCTCTGACTTTGTTATATCTCAACTTTTGACCTGACAATATGGCACAGGCAAACTTCTTATATAAGAATGAAGTAAATTTACCTATCTGGATGGGAGGCTGCTTTTAAGGCCTAGCTCAAACATAACAGAATAGGCTTGCTCTAGGACTCAACTCTACAGCTTCCAGCACCTAACCAGGCTTTAAGCTCTCTTTAGACAAAGATAAGGCAAATGCATTCAAATAATAGAACAGTTTAAGAGCTCAGTATATACTTGATGTCTTGTACTGCGGCTTAACCCCACATTTGGCTCCCTCAAACCTTGACTCTGTAGTGTGCCATTTGGTTTCTTAGAAAACCAAGCCTGCAACAGCACTTATATGCTTCGATTTAATTGGGAAGTATAAGCCCAGGGCAGCAAAAGTAAAAGGGAAAGAGAATTGAGGCAGGGAAGAATGGAATGAAAATACAAGACATTGTATTACCAAGTTAGCCAGCGCCTCAAAGAACACAGCCGATCACTCTGTATTCTAGACAGGCCTAGAGAAAGAATCACATCTCAGGGAGAAACAAAGGGTTGTGTTACCCAACTATTTTGGTAGCCATGGGAGGCACCAGATTCCACACCCTGGAGCATAGTGGTTCATCTGATGGGAGGAATCAAAGCCTCTGATTTGGGCAAATCGGGCTTGCTGCTTTCCCACCACAGAGGCTACACTGAAGACTGTCAAAATCTTACCCTCACTCTCAGCAGAGACTAAGATAGCCAGGTGAGGTGATAGTAGTGGCAGCTGGGCTGTCCAATAAGCAAGTCACCAAGGCCCTGTGTACCAGGGTGCAGATGGGGCAAGTGAATAAGGAGAGGCAGATGAACTGAGTCCAGTCCAGACTTAGGCACACCTTGGGCAGTCTCTTGGCTTCTGGATCAAGTAACTGACTAAAGTGAACCCAGAGCAGGAACCAAAAACAGCACCAAATTGGTTCTTCTACCCTTTAAGCCACCAGGGAAAACATCAAGGTGGACACCAAAACTGGGACCTTGACCAGCAATTGAAGGGCAGAGAATCCAAGACCCAAGGACAGTATGGCATCTCTGAAACTTGGCACGGTTAGGAGAACTCAGAATGGGACTGAAATCATTTTATCCAGGACCCGAAAAAATTGCTGCTGGTTTCATAGTCTCTATAAGCTATTAACACAGGATGGTACAATTCTGAGTGTGGGTTCAAAAAGAGCCTATTCAGGTTTGAGTCCTGGCTCTGTGACCTTAGGCCAGTCACATACTTCTCTGAAGTTCAGTTTCTTTGCCTCTAGGGCAGAGATAATACTACTACCTACCTTTTAAACTAGAATTAAATACAGAAGTGTTTAGCACAGTACCTGGCATAGAGTTCAGTAAATAGTAGTTGTTACTATTCTCACCCTTCCCCACATCTCTTCTTCAGGTCCTCTTCCCACCAAGACCACCATCCTCCTATGTTCTCCCTGCCACCCCTACCCTCTGGCAGTCTTCTGCTGCTGAAGGAGCAGTGAAGTTGGTCCTGGCCATATCCATTTCTCTCTGCTCTCCCCAGGGCTATTTCCCATGAGCCACAGCCATTCATCTCCCTGGTGACCTGAATCTGAACTAAGAGATGAATGTGGGGTGGCTGAGGCCAGGATGGTAATGTGCTCCCTTATCTTCGTGCCCCTCACTGGGGCCTAGTTAATTTTCCCTTTGATTTTAATATAGATTTATTGAAAGTTTCAGTTATCAAAACAAACTGCAGCAGCAAATTGGTGTTCTTTGCAAGCCTACAAGTGCCTATAAAGCTGCCATGCTCGGGAACGAATGGCGCTCTCCGGGAGGTCAGTCATGGCAACAGGAAGTCCCTGGGGACACACACACTGCAGTTTAATATTTTTCTTATTAGCCTTTTTCTTCTTGGCTATCTAAGCCTCCCCTTTAAATCGGAAATCAAATGGAGCCACCTGCCCAGGGAGGCTGTCTTCCCCAAGCTGCTCCACTCTTCATCTACCCTCTGTCATCTCTCTAGTCCTAGCCTCCTTATCTCTGATCCTCTAACCTACCCTGGTCCACAGAGAAATGTGATTCACATGCCCCACAGGTGTGGCTCAAATGTTATGAATCCCATAGCCCTGTCCCATCTGTACAGGGCTTGCCTGGGCTACCCAACCACTAGTTAGAGGCAAAGCATCCCTAGAAAAGATTGGAGTCCCCAGCTTTCCATGTCTGGTGCTCAGAAGAGAAGAAAAAGCAAAATTGGTAGCCAAGGCCCAGTACAGTGCTACGCGTCTGTAATTCTAGCACTCTGGAGGCTGAGGCAGGAGGATCACAAGTTCAAAGCCAGCCTCAGCAACTTAGTGTGGTCCTAAGCAACTTAGCAAGAACCTGTCTCAAAATAAAAAATAAGAGGAGCTAGGAATGTGGCACAGTGGTTAAGCATCCCTGGATTCAATGCCTAGTACCCCCAAAAAAAGATTGATAGCAAAGGAGTTGCTTTCAATAGTCCTGTCAGGATCTATTGAACTCAAAGCAACAAACAGGAGATGATGATCCTGGAGCGTGGGCAAGTTCTCCCACTAGCCTAGGAATTGTCTGATTTCATTCTCATAGCCTCACTGCCACTCCTAGGGTAGCCTCTCTTCTCAATCCAAGCTTAATTTTTAAGAGCCCCCACTCTCTGTCCTTAATTTGTCCTTCTAAGCACAATCCTGGTTGCCTGCCTTCAGTGTCCCACTGATTCCCACCTCTGGAACCACTCACTGCCACCTCTAGACTCTGGAATCAGTTCTTTTCCAGGGGAGGCTCTCCGTGGCCTGGAAACTAGGAGATCACCATCACCCCTTCTGAGTCTGAGGTGCTGCTAGGTCACCATGCCACATCCAAGATTCCAGAGTCCTCTGTGGCTCTTAACCACCCGCTGTCAGCATCAGGGGCTACTGCCCTTCCTCAAGACTGATTGTGACTGAGGGTTCTGACAACTTTTTATGGCAGCTAGAACGGTGGAAAGTGCTGAGATTTGGACCCAGACAGTCCAGGATTTGAGTCCTATCTCTGACACTTACAGACTCTGTGATCTGGGTAACCCCTTCATGGCTTCACTGAACCTTGTGCTTGTATCTATGGTTGTCTAAACACCACTCTGTAATAAAATGATTTGCCTCCATGCTTCTCTCCTGTGATATTCTGAGATCTTCAAGGGAAAAGACTGTTTCTTATCACCTTTGTATCCCATGTGCATATGTGTGTGTGTGTGTGTGTGTGTGTGCGTGCGTGTTTCATCACCTTCCTATCCCATGAGCATATATGTGTGTGTGTCTTAACACCCTCATATCCCATGTGCATATATATATGTCTGTGTGTGTTTCATTACCTTCATATCCCATGTGCATATGTGTATATTTAAAGAGAGAGGGACAGTGAGAGAGAAAGATAGAATCAATTTTATTTAGTTTTTCAAGTGGCCTTCATTGCTCAGACACTTCATTGTTTACGTGGTGCTAGGGTTTGAACCTGTGTCCTCACACATGCCAGACAAGCACCAAAACTGCTGAGCCACTGCTCCAACCCCCGTGTGCATATATTTGATGAATAAGTGAACACTCCTTCTCTAGGCCTGCTTCCCCAACTATAAAGAGATAACATCCAGTGGCTGGAGCGGTGGCTTGGCAGTTATGTTGCTTGCCCAGCACGCGCAAGTATGCAAGTTCGAACCCCATCACCATGTATACAACAAAGTCTCAGAGCAATGAAAGCTACATGAAAAACTAAATAAAAATTGTTTCTCTCTCTCTCTCTCTCTCTGTCCCTCTCTCTTAAAAAAATGTTAAAAAAAAAAAGAGAGAGAACATCCACACCACCAATATAGTGAAGAAAGCACCTTACTTGCCCACACAGTATGATGTGGGTATTTAGCGAGTAAAGGACATTATCAATTTTCCATTGAGGTTGAGTCATTAGTCACCATTTTAGTTTCAAGTTTCGTGCTGGGCCTTTCCCATCACTGACCAGATGCCAGCATTCACCCGGGCCCCTTTGCAGAGGTGCTGACTTCTCTTCTCCAGGCCAGGCTCTCTCATCTTTCCAGACCCGTTCATAAACTGCTGCCTTCTGGTGGCTCTATTTCTAATCCAAGTCCAATTCCCTGAGCTGCCTTACATCTCCTCTGCAGCAATGCAAATGCTCCAAGCCTACCATCTATACCAGCTTGTGGTACAAATGAGTTTACATTAATAGTAATTCACCAGTCTTGCTAATTCTAGGCTTCCCACCTGCTCTTGTAGAAATGTCAATCCCTACCAATATTCCCCAAAAGCCTCAGTTGTGCCCATTAGTCCAAATCACTGTGCTCCTGGCTTCTGTCACCAAATGTACTATAGATTTTGGCCTTGAGTGCCTTTGCCTGACGTGCTAAATCCTTACAGTA